>PVJX010003076.1:29620-115173 GCA_004027295.1 Dolichotis patagonum
GAACCATCCCTGCATTCCTGGGATGAATCCTACTTGGTCATGGTGTATAATCTTCTTGATGATTTGCTGCATCCTGTTTGCCAATATTTTATTGAGAATTTTTGCATCTATGTTCATCAGGGAGATTGGCCTATAGTTCTCTTTTTTAGTTGAGTCTTTCTCTGGTTTTGGTACTAGAGTGATATTTGCTTCCAGGAATAATTGAGGAAGAATTGCTTCCCTTTCAATTTCATTGAAGAGTTTCCGGAGTGTTGGAATTAAGTCTTCTTTGTATTTCTTGTAGAATTCTGCAGTGAATCCATCTGGGCCTGGACTCTTCTTTGTAGACAAGGACTTAATTACATTTTCAATTTCAGTAATAGAAATTGGGTTATTCAGCATTTTTACATCTTCCTGATCCAGCTTTGGTAGTTCATATGTATCTAGGAATCTGTCTATTTCTTCAGTGTTATCGAACCTATGAGAGTAGAGGTTTTCAAAATAGGTGTTGATGATATTCTGTATGTCCACTGAGTCTGTAGTAATTTCACCTTTTTCATTCCTTATTGCATGAATTTGAGTTTTTTTCTTTCCTTTTTTTAATAAGGTTGGCCAGGGGCCTATCAATTTTATTTATGCTTTCAAAGAACCAACTCTTTGATTCATTGATCCTTTGTACTCTTTTCTTAGTCTCTATTGCATTAATTTCTGCTCTGATCTTTATAATTTCCTCCCTTCTTTTGGCTTTTGGCTTGGCTTGCTCTTCTTTTTCTAGATGTTTGAGTTGTAGTATCAGGTTGTTTATTTGTGTTCATTCTGTCTTCCTGATGTGGGAACTCAATGCAATAAATTTTCCTCTTAGGACTGCTTTCATTGCATCCCACAAAATATGGTTAGTTGTGTCTGTATTTTCATTTGCTTGTAAATATTGTTTAATTTCTTCTTTAATTTCCTCTGTGACCCACTGATTGCTCAAGGGTGTATTATTCAGTTTCCATGTGTTTGTAAGTTTTTTGCAATTTCTTTTATCATTAATTTCTAGTTTCATGGCATGAGTTATTATTTCCTGATCCCATGTTATTTTTAAGAGATCTTTCCTTTCATGATCACTAGCTGCAATCCTATCCTCAAGATTTGAAAGTCTATCTTCAGTCCTTTTCAAGCAGTTTTGCCAGCTTTTGCTTGACTTTGTAATTACCTGGATCTCTCTTTGAATCTGTTTCATGCATTGTAATTCCTTCCTATATTCATTCAAGGCTTCCATCACTTTCCTGTGCTCCTCTTTTTTGTCTGTGTCTTTTTTAGACATTCTGAGCAATTCTTTCAGTATGTTTTTGACTTCTTTTTTTACCTGAGACATTATTTCCAATTTACTACTTTTATAATATCATAGAGTTGTTTCCTTACTTTAGTTGCTATCCTCTCAAAGATTTCAGGTGTGTGTCTTCTGTTTTCTTCCATGACTGTGTCTCCCAGACTTGTTCTGTGTGGGTTAAAGGTCTGAGATTGCCTTTTGCTCCTTCATCTTGACATTCTCCTGGGTTCCTCCCAATAAGCTGGTTGTGGGGTCCCAGGCACTTTTCACACTGGCTTTCCCTCCATGGTATAGGGGAATAGGACAGGCACCTGGGTTCCTCTAAACTCAAATTTACAGGGAGGTGGCAGGCCATGGAGTGGGCTTCTCCAGACCTGTGCAACTACACTGGGGCTTCCCTGGTGATAAAGGGTACATGGAGGTGGGGCTGCTTCTCTCTGCCTGTATGTCTACACCGGGACTATGTGGCAGACACATAGAGGTGTGTTTGTCTGATTCTGCTAGTGGGTGATGACTGCCTGAAGGAACAAAGGGCCTCCAATGGTGGCCTACAGGTGCACAGGGTCTCTGCTCCTGCTGGCTGCCTGCAGGAAGGAGCTTTCCATGGCAGCTCCCTGCAGGTGGAGGTAGATATGCTGGTACTGTCTGCACATGCTGACTGCCTGCAGGTAAAGGCCTTCCAGTGGCGTTGCCCAGCAGGTAGAGGCAGATCTGCTGGCTCTCTCTGCCCATGGTGGACACCCAGAGGAAAGGGCCTTCTGGTGGCATTGCCCAGCAGGTGGAGGCAGATCTGCCGACTCTCTCTGCCCATGCTGGGCACTGATAGGAAAGGGCCTCTGGTAGCAGTGCCCAGCAGGCAGAGGTGGATCTGTGTGACTCTCTCTGCCTATGCTGGTGCCAGTGGCAGCACCTGGCAGGCAGCTGTGGATCTGCTGGCTGTCTCTGCCAACACTGGGAGCCCATAGGAAAGGGCCTTCTGGTGGTAGCACCCAGCAGGCTGGGGCAGATCTGCTGGCTCTCTCAGTCTGCACTGGGCACCCATAGGAAAGGGGAGAATAGATACTTCTTAACGCCTGGTTTACCCACTATATCACTGTCTTAGTTATTTAAGATACTGTAACAAATACTATAGACATTGTGATTTAACATTTTTTTCTTCATATTTTGGGGAACTGAGAAGCCTAAGTAAGATCAAGGTACCAACCAGTTTGGTCCCTAGTGAAAGTCCTCTTTCTGATTTGTAGATGGCTGTTATATTGCTTTATCCTGATGTGACAAAGAGATTTCATTTGTCTCAAGTTTCTTTATAGAAGCACAGTAATTCAATCATGAGGCTCCAGTCCTGTGTCTGAATTACTTCCTCCTAGGAGCCCCCAATCCAAATACAGTCATACTCTGAAGTGGAGCTTCCACATAGGAATTTTTTATGTAAGTATACTCAAGGTTATCTTTGTGCCAATTAATGTTAACTGTCAGTTTGGCTGGATTAAAAGATGTCTGGAGAGATTGTTGCTTCACAAGACTGCTATACCCATCTGAGGGTTAGTCCGCTGATACTCATTCCTCAGTGTACTGTTAGGAAGTAGAGCTCAGTTGGAAGTGGGTAACCCTTTGGAGAGTGTATGTCTCACTGGCAATCTTCCTTTGTGCTTTGTTTTTGAGCCACCATAATGCAAGCAGCTCTTCTACCATATTTGCCTTGGAGTCAGCCAACCAGTCCTCTAAAACAATAAGCCAGATAAAATTTCTCACCTTTAAATTGGTTATGTTAGGTATTTGGTATCAGACATGAAAATCTCTCCAGTACATTTGTCAAGTGGAGTTGCAATTGAAACCAAGTCTGCATAAATTCAAAGCTCTCAATTTTGATGAAATTGGTATACAGGTACTTTCCAGCTTTATGTGTGTTGTGCTTCTGCTATTATCCCTGTGAGTATGTTTCCTTTCTTGGTTGGATTAGCCTCCTTCTTTGATGATTTATTAATCAGCTATGCTAGGATTTGAAGTTGGATCATGTATTTCCACCAGAATATAATTAACTTTTCACTTTGTCCAACAACCTTGCCTATTCAGCTTTCTGCTTCTGATGGTTCTTCTGAGTGCAGCTATTAACAGATCATGCTTTCAACAATGACACAGAGCAGACCATTACAGACTCACCATTCTTTCCCGGCTTAACGTATAGCTGTCATCCATAAGTCTGTTTGCATTTTAGAATCATGACTTCCCCAAACATCCTTGAGGTAAATGAATATTTATTATCTCCATTGGACAAATGCAAAAAGTTAGACATAGGCTAATTAAATAAGTTTCTCAAGGGCAGACTGAGCTGATTGGAAAATCAAAGATGTCATCAAGCATCTTGGATCCCAGCTTCCAGAATGAAAGGATGGTGTCTTCTGTTGATTTCAGTATAATATTTGAAGATATTTATTTTATGCTTTCACATTAGTATTTGGAAATTACCCAGAAGAAGTCTCAGTAAATTGATATTCAGCCCTTCATTATGCATGTGGTTTGTGTCTATTGCCTTCTGAGGGAGATGCAGAAATGAAACTGAAGAAAGAATTTAGGCTGTAGTAATTATATCTTCCTGTAGAGCTTGTGGTAATTATGTTTGGAGATTTTTTCACTATATAATTTAAATACTTTATTTTGTAATGTAGCTCTCATTTAGCATATAGAAGTAAGCATCTAATTAAACTGAGATTGCTTTCTACTCACAGCCAACATCTAGAACATAATCAGAGTTATTATTACAAAATTGTTTAAAGTTACATTACTATTTCTGAATATGAACTCAAACAAAAATGCATAGCATAATAACATAATTAACAAGTACTGTGTTATTTCAGTGTGTTGCCTTTCCAAAAAAACCCACAAACTAAAACTGTATGTACTTCAATTTACCAAGTGATAGATTTTTAGACTTAAAAAAGATTACTACTTCATTTCTAACCTCTTCTGTATGATCCTTAAACATGATAATACATTTTTCTGTTTCTTTTATTCTTATTTTTTAAATGTTAAATTTTCTTATCAAAATACATATTTAGTGCATTACATCTGTGTATAATTTTCATTTTGTTCAGATTTTGTTAAATCTATATTTAAATTTAAATATATGACTTGGTCAAAATCACTTCTGTCCTTTGGCTAGTTCAACAATACAGTAATGAGAGATTTACATACAAAAATGAATTTTATTTAATGTTAAATACTATTTTAATTTATTTTAATTTAATATGTCATTTCTATCACAATATCCATATGAATTAATATAAATATCCTGATTTTATATGGCAAATATGCTTTGTAGATATGGTTATAAAAAGATACAAATTAAATATAAATCTTTACACTGAATAATACTGTAAATCAGGGATTCTTAACTTTCTGCTATACAAAATTCTATAGGGAACTGGTTAGGACCCATTTCAGGGTATTCTAAAAAATTTTCTGTGCTATATAATTTATATACTAAATTCCTAAGACAGTGGCCCCATTAATAGATCAATATATGATACTTCAATTTATTTATCTTTGACCACTTTGCACCTATTTACACTAGCTGGAGAAACTTGTTTTAGAGAAGAAATTAGGAGCAGTCTGGTTCAATACAACTGGCTTTATGATTATTCTAGATTCTAATTGAAGAGCGAAGGAGAACCCTATAACTCTCATAATTTAGACTAAAACCTAAATAGTTTTACCAGTAAAATTTCTCTTATCAATTTACCAGATGTCTCACCACCAAAATTTCACAATAGCCCTCCTTCTCTCCCTCTTTATCTTAAACCACTGTCAAACACCAGCTTGTTTGTCATTCTAAAATTGTATCATTTTCAAGAATGTTTTAGAAATGAATCATGCATAATATAATCTTTCGAGATTGGATTTTTTAACTGGTATAATCTCATGAAGAAAAATAAAAGACGTTTGTATCAATAGCTCATACCTTTTTATTACTGTGTACTACTCTGTGGTATCTACCTACTAGGGTTTCTTTAGTCATTAATATATGAAAGGACAATTGGGATGCCTCTGGTTGTTAAATATAACGAATAAAAATGCTATGCAATTCACATACTTGTTTTTGTTGAATTATTCTTCTTGAATAACTGTGTAAGAATACTGTCTTAGCTACTTTCCTTGTTACTGAGACAAAATACCAGACACCCAAAGTTAAAGGAGGAAAGATTTATTTGGCTCATAGCTTGTAGCAGTTTTAATCCATTATCCTCTGGTTACAAGGCACGGAGGCATGGCAAAGGCGCATTACACAGGAGAAACAGTTCATGGCAGCAAGGCACCAAACGGGAAGTGACATCCACAAGCAATGAAATCAGTAACCCTCTCTCTATCTCTTGCATTTTATCCAGGCTACCCATCATTAAGGTGGGTATCATCACCCCCAGTGTGAGGCACACTGAATACTAGCCAGAGATATAGCAAAACAATCAGCAGACTGATTTAGTAATCACACACCCTTAATCCCAGCACCACACACTCTAGATTTAACCACCTCTGAAAAAGCCCCACATGAGGCTTGGGAAGACATCTAGACCCAGCTGTAATAAATACAATAGCTGAGTTGCATGGTGCAGTAGTTTCCTGTTGATACTATAACAAATTACCACGTTGGTTTAAATAATACGATTTCTATCATCTTACAGCTTTAGAGGTTAGAAACCTTAAGGTTACTACTCTTTTGGGAGGGTCCAAAGGAGAATGTGCTTTTGAGCATTTTCATGGTTCCAGGGAAGGTTCCCATCCCTTGATCATGTTCCTGCACTCGTCTTCAAAGTCACAGAACAGCATGCTCAGATCTCTCCTCTTGTCTTCTCTTTCTCCCTTCTCTTGTTTTCACATCTTCTCTGGCTGTGCTCCACAGAATGTTGTGCTGTGCTCCTTCTCTTGTGACCACATTTGGCTCACCTGGATAATTAAGTTTAATCTTCTAACCTCAAAAACCTCAGTTACCCATATCTGCAAAATCCTTCTTAGAGTATGGTTAATATATTTGTAGGTTCCAGGGATTAAACTGTGGATCTCTTTTTATTCTGAAGTGTGATGGGGAAGGCCGGGTGCCATTATTCAGTCTACCACTGATAAGTACCTGATTATTTTTACAAGATGCTTCTCCCTGCTCTTGCTATTCTTTTACTTTCCACACACCAATATATGAATGAGTTAGTTTCTGTATCTCACTAGCTTTGAGTGTTGTCAATATTTTTAATATTTTCTAAAATGTGTCTGTAATATCTCATTGTGATTTTAGTGTTTTGTAAATGGCTGTTGGTGTACTTCTTGTCAATTGATTGTTACTGGTTTTCCATTGTCAATAAAGCTCAGTTTTTTTACCATTTCTGATTGGACTATGTTGTTTACAAGTCCTTTAGTTTGTAGACTTCTTACTATTTCACTTGATGTCACACAGAGAAGAAGTTATTTATTTTAATATGCCATAAGGCTTTTCATTTAGTAAATTATTCTTGCTATTTCTTAGAACTGTTGAATTTTTCTGGAGCTCTATTGTGAAAATTGTAAAATGATTGACAAATAGTAGAATAAATTGCTGGTGTAAAATAAACAGGATCCCACACTATGAATTTACTCTCAGACATGGTGTGTAATATATTATTAGGGTTTTGAGCAAGTCTGTTGCCTCATCTTCAGAGTTACTTTGTGATATCTCTTTACTACACCAGAAACATTGCACGTTGATACATTACCTAACAAATGAAAATAAATTTTACTAATTAGTTCCTAGAATTATTTAGTTTTCTTGAAATTAGGGACTATCAATATAATATTCTTAATTCTTTTTCATCATCAATCAAACCATTATTTACAACTACTGGACTTTTAAAAATCTAATGACTTGTGTTATGAGAGCCTCTGGAGCATTTATGATAAATGTGTCAAAGTATCACAGAATTTCTATTGCTGTTTTTGTAAGGCTATAACTATGCATTTCTCTTTTCCTGCATATTCACGTGATTTACAATAATGAAAATATGTATAATAAAGGGAATAAAACAGAGTTAGACAACAAGACATGTGGAAACACTCTGAGGTTACTTGCTGGCAGTATATATTATGTGACTTTTAGCTTCCTGCAGTCTCTACTTTCTGCTGCTTTCTCTGTCTTATGATGTCTCATGTGGAAACCTAACATATTCCACAGGTATATGAGGAAAAAACACATGATTTGTATCATTAGAATTATCCAAGTGAGAGATCTGCTCCCATTCCCAAAGAGAAGAAACTTCTTCCTTTTTAAAAAAAAATTTATTCTAAAGAGGACAAAACAGAATAAAACCAATTTAAAAAAACCAGTGTAAGACATACAGGACATTATAAAGTCAGCAATAGTTACACAATGCCTCTTGATGTCTTCAAAATAATTGCAGATAATTTCGGACTTAATAAAAATCAAACAGAACAAAATAGAATAGAAACAATAAAAACAAAACAATTTATGCAATAATGGACCTCAAAACAAGCCAATAGTAAACTCAAAATTGCTACCATAATATTTCTTGCTATAGTTGAAACAGCTGTTCCTGCCATCGGATTTGACATAAACAAAACAAAAGAAAATAAAAGCCAACCCAATAAAATAATGGAAACATTATAGGTCTTCCAAAACAAGACCATAGAAAATCGGCAAGGGCTACAACCCTCAGAAAGAGATCCCCCTGGTTGCCACAATGTGTACCGATATCCTCTGAATCTACGATCAGACCACTGGCCCTAGACCTGCAATGTCAGTGAAACACCAAAGCACCACAGTCATCAACTGCATTTCACCTTGATAGCTGTCATCACAGCCCGTGTTTCTCTGGATAAGCTGGTCACTACTGGTGTGGCGGGGAGCATGTTTACCAGCCTGCACACCAGAATGGGCTGGGGTCTGTCTGTTACAGTCTGGCAGCGGCCTGTACATGACGCTGGTTCCCAGACTGGGCTTGTTTACTGGTGTGGCCTTCTTTCTGCTCCCAATCTATGAATGGCCAATTCTTCCTTTTAGTAAAATGCTAAGAAAATGTCTCTCTCGGAGACTTTATGAAAAACACAGTGAGAGGGTCGGGGGTTTGCTCAGCTGCGTTAAGCGCCTGCTTGGCAAATGTGAGGTTGTGAGTTCAATCCCCCGAACCAAAAAAAAAAAAGAAAAGAAAAGAAAAGAAAAGAAAAGAAAAGAAAAACAGTGAGAAAAATAACCTATAGTATTATAATGAACACAGAAATAATTTTCCATTTGATTATTTCTTATAATGAAGCCACCTTATAAGAATAGGAGTATAATATTAAAGTTCAATTTAAGTTCAATTTTCAGTGGCCATTTCTGCACATGTAAGCATAGTATCTAAAGCTCAAGTGTAGAATATACACACTTTAATTTTCTTAAATTATTTGTTCATTAAGAATGAAAGCTTGCATTAATCTTTCATTTAAATACTGTTTGTCATTAGTATCAGAAGCACTGCTTTTCTTGATACAGACTGAAGATAAATGTTACAAGTTTAGGTTACATTGGACAAACATGCTTACTTAATTTCCTAAATGTTTTTTGAAATTCAAAGTTATGTCACAAACCACTTCTGGAAATGATATATGAAATAAATAAAATCCTATAGAAAGAATAACATAAGAGTGTGAGGTAACCTAGTTAGAAACTTTAAAAATTCTATTCAAGATACAGAAATACATAGGTAGATTCTGAATTAGATGATATATTATTCTGTTGAAATTATTAGCTCTCTGAAATTAAAATATGTATGTTTTACAGTATTTTCTTTGGTATGCATTAGAATACCATTAGCTGCATCTAATGCATTGGTATGCATTAGAATATTAGTTGAGATACCTATATAATTATAGATTATAAGTGAAATTCTAATTAATTCACTTTTTACTTAACTGACTTTGTTTTGGTTCTGTCAATCTTCAGCAGTTTCAAGGTCTTCTTGGAATTTGTAGTTTTGTATAACTCTATAAAAATAAATTATTTGAGTGGTTAATTGCTAAACGAATCATACTGAAGAAAAATTCAAGATTAATTCTCAAGAGAAACATTCTCTAAGTTTCCTTACTTCTGATGAAAGAGATAAATTTAATTCAATCTAGATTTGTGCATTTGGATCCCACTCTTGCTTTTATTATTTCAGATTGACTAAAATAAATGTATTTTTTTGATTCCAAGAATTCCATTTACTCAAATTATTCACCTCATCCAGACTCTTACATATTGAAAAAAAAAGCATGAGGTAATTTTTAAATGATCGAACTATTTTATTTTCTATAGATTTTCTTCTCTTATAAAAATTGCTAAATCATTTCCTACATTTTCCTTAAATCCTTAGCAAAAATATGAAATTACTTTTTTGGCATTATTACTTTTCAAAAGGATTCATGCTTAGTTTTATATCACTTAATTTACAGAGGTAAAAACTAGTAGTATAGAGCTGGGGATTTAGCTCAGTGGCATAAGCGCCTGCCTGGCAAGCACAAGATTATGAGTTCTATCCCCAGGACCCACAAAACAAAACAAAACAAAACAAACAAACAAACAAAAAACTAGTAGTATAAAATTTTAAAGAAATCCATCATAGATTACTCTAAAAATAAAGTATATGTTTTTATAAATAATGTTATTGGGGCATATTTCAAAACCTCAATTTAGCTTTTCATGAATTTGTGTCAGTATACCTAATTTATGTATTATGCAAAAGTGTTTTGTGCATCTCATGCTTTATTAAAATGAATTGTTCAGGGACACTTTCCTAGTTTGGAATAATTTTCCCTGCTAAATACATGAAGACTACTTGTGCTACAAATTATGATATTTTAGAACTTTCAAAAATATTGTTTTGTACTTAGATTGACAATATTTCCTTTGCATCTATGATGCAGATTTTCAGTAGTTTTTAAAAATTCTGTATCTCAAGTTATAGACCAGAGGCTGCTACCTAACAGATATTCAATAAATATTTGTTTAATACATTCATGAGTAAAATTACCACTGGTAAGAGTGATTGAGTGATATCATTGGTCTGTAGTATAAAACTAGAAGTAGGAAGTTTTAAAGAAGCATATGTATGATTCATTCATTTTTATTCTCTAGATACATACTTAGTCCCTAAATGTTCTTAAGTGATTGTAGTATTTGGTGGATTTATCAAAACTAAAAAAATAATAAAATACAGTCTGAAATAAATAATTAACATTCTGTCCAAAAACTATAATAGTCTTAAATCCCATAAAAGACACATAAGCATTATTAAAAGAGCAACACGGCACATAGAAGGTAATGTGGAGTTAAGCAATAACCTGAAGTACCTGATTTCTTTGCATTTTTCAATCTAAATATAAAATACATAGACAAATAAGCATCTTCTGCTCATGGTTGTCTAATGGCAAAAAGGAGCAGACGTTTCAATTTGAGTGATGACTTCATTATTTTTATTGATTCTGAAGATGTTTATACAGCAACAGTCCAATCAACAAGAAAGATAGAGAAGTGTCTCCCTGCATTGCTGTTTTCCAAAATTTTATTTTCTTTGTGTGGGCTTCAGCTTTGCAAATCAAATATCATTTTGCTATTTGTAACCAATAGGCACTGGTCACAACTACAGTTGTAGAGGTGTGTACTGAGACAATACTATATCCATTGTAACACAAACCCAGTCGCTGCATATGTCCTATCCTGATAGTTGTCTGCATCACAACTCCTGTGGGTCTGCATGACAGTTAGGTGCGATCAGCCTGCTCAGGGGAAGGCTCTGTTCCCTGCCACAATAGAACAAGTCTTAAAAAAAAACCTGTATGCAGACGAGTAAGCACTGCTGTTTCTTTTTTGGTCTATAATTATCCTCCATAATCACAAATTTTAAATGCTCTTTTTCCTGTTGCTTCTATTTAAAATAAATTACTCTTGTGAATGGTTTATGTCTGTCATTGCTGAATTGGCTGGTGACAGATGGTAATGAGGGCCAGGATGGTATAGGTAACAGAGAACACAGATTCAGCCTACAACTGCATTGGGTGATCAAGTTCACTTCACCCAGGGCAAAGTTTTGAAAACTGGTAGTAGTGAGGTGAAGGAACTAGGCTGAAATATTCAAAAAATCAAATAATTTTTAATGAACTCATTTAATGTTTGCACTACTATCCTCTAAACTCACATATATACTGATGGTATTTTGCTACCCAAAACTAAAAATATGATAAGAAATTGATTACTTGCATGGCAGTACAAATGCAAACATCTAATTTCTATGCTGCCTTGCTTTATTTTATCAGTTTAATTGCTTCACAATTTAATAACAAGTACGACATTACAATTTCCTGAGTTTCCCAATAAAATAATGATGAACTCTGCCTATCTAATAATTCTTTTCTCTTTTGTCTGTAAAAATAGAAAGACAAGATGTGTGTAGAGTGTTTACAGATGTGATTCCTAACTTAATCATAAATGCCAAGAATTGTTTCTTGTACATGAGAAATACTAATTTTTTAATATATTTTTAAAAATACATCTGATTATATCACTTTGTATTTTCTGAAAAATAACAATTTTTATTATTTCTGACTTTTAAATATCATCCATAATATTTTAGGGGAATGGTTGTCCATATGAATCAATTTCATTTTATAATTTTCACGTAAGGACATTGTAACTCTGGCATTAATCTACTGTTTTAAAGTAGCCTTTTAAGTAAAAAGGTGGTAATTAATAAATAATCATGCAGTCATTTCAGTTTTCAATAATGAAATCAAGTGTATGTGTACAAAATTCATTCTGTCAGTGTAATTGCTTTCTTGGGTTCTCTGTGTCAGGCAATTGAATAATAATGTATTAAATTAGGCTTACAGACTTTCCTAAAAGCATCTGAAATATGATTTTGTGGTGAACACTGAGCAGTGAGGCTTAGGGTTATTAGGTGAATATAATTTCAGTGGAAAAAAAAACTGTCATAGAAGTTCTCAAACATTTAAAACCTTTGCTTGTAAAATATTTTCTTCTATTACTATATTTAATGTTGACACACTACCTGATTTTCTCATGAATAGAAATGTTTATCATTGCTATTGCTGTTTTGTTTATTTCTGAGTAATATAGTAGTGTTAGTATTTTAAGTTCTGTTTACAGCTTCATTTGCACCACTGAAACATAACTGTAGAAACACTCTTTAGGGTCTTACTTCCAAGACCTTTCCCTCTTAGGACGCATTTGGAAAGAAGTGCCTGAGACAGTGTTCTCCCTATGCTCATTCCACACTTCTCTTTCCAGTTCCCCTATCAGTTGGTGAAGAACAATACACTCTGGACTTGGAAAGAGAGTGTGAAATGAGAATAGGGTGAGCATCGTCTTAGACACTTCTTCCCAAATTCCGTCTGAATGTGGTACATCTCACATCATGGAGGTCTAAAATCTGCCATCACTCTAGGAATAACTGTTCTTATTTCAGGTCAATACAAATGAAGGCTATGCTGCTTCCAATTGGGGCAAGAGTTAACACAAGATTTACATTCACCAAATAAATGCTACGACACTAATGACAGGCCCTTCTGCCAGATTAGAGAATGAAATATTGATGGTGAATTCATAGTTTAGTCTTCAGTGAACTCTGAAGCATTTTAATACCACTTCTTTTAGTGTTTTACGCATACCAGAAACACTTACACACGTGCACATGCACGGACTCAGTCTCTCACAGTTTTATGAGCTATAAGCCTTGATTGTTAAACATGCAAAGCATTCCTAGGCTTGTCATATGTACTGTACGTCATTGTACAGTACATCTTTGTACAAAGCATCTCTAAAATTTTCACTGTGCATGGCTGAACTGCTGTATCCATTGCACGGCTGTGTTTTTCTCATCCTTCACCCAAACCTCTGACAATCTGTGTGCTACTTTCTGCTTCTATTTAATTTGACTGCATTAGGTGCTACAAGTATGTGTTAGGTGGGTGCTGTGAAGCTTTTGCTATATGCTTCCTTCCAGGAGTTTTAGGCTTTTCATCTTACATTTAAGCCTTTAATCCATTTTGAAATGCCTTTTTATATGATGGTAAGATAAATGTTCAATTTCATTTTGTGTGTTGGATATCCAGTTTCCCTGGCATCATATTTTGAAGCAACTATCATTTACCAATTATATGTTCTTGGAAGTCTGGTGGAAGATCATTTGAGAGTTTATGATAGTCTAATATTTGCAGGCTCTCTATCCTGGTCTTTTGGTCTATATTTTGTTTGTTTTTAGCAGTAGTATTACACCATGTTGGTTACTATAGCTTTCTTTCAACTTACTGTGTTTCAAATTCAGGAAGTATGTATCCTCTTACCTTCTATTTCTTCTGTTACAAGATATATTTGATGTTCTGTATTTTGTGTGATTTGTATGAATTTTATAACAGTTGGGTTTTTCTTCTTTTTTGCAAAATATATCAAGGGATTTCGACAGGGGTTTCATGTATACAATAGCTTTGGGCACTCTGGACATCTTGACAATGTTAAATCTTCTAATTCATGAACCTGGGATAATTTTCCAGATAATTTCATCATCTCTAACTTCTTTGATCAGTTTTCTTTATAATTTTTAATTTTAAAGTTTGCCTATTTAGTTAACTTTATTAGTACATACTTTATTCTACTCATGCCAATGTATATAGAATTGTTTTACTTTCCCTTCTGTATTATGTATTATTGCTGTGTAGGAACACAAATGGTTTATATATGTTGATTTTGTACCTGGAAGCCTTACTGAAGTCTTTTATGTATGTGGGAAGGTGTCTGATCTTCTGGGTTTTTTGCATCTGATATTATCCTGTCTGAGACCAGAGATAATTTTACTTTTTTTCTGACTTGGATGCTTTTTATTTCTGTTTGTTTGCAAATTTTTCTGGTTTGGACAACTAGTATTGTGTTGACTAGAGACAGTTAAAGTGTACAGCTTTGTCTTGTTCTTGATCTTAGTAGAAAAGATTTCAATTATTCAACATGCAGTATGATGTTATCTATGAGCTTGTAATAAATGCAATTTAATTCATTTACACTTAAGCAAATATCTTAAATAAAGAACTTAGTGTTCTGTACTGACATGATGATTTTTCTTATTTTCTTTTATGTATATTCTATATGTATTTTCTCATAGCTACTATCAAGGTTGCATGATATATGACATTTTTATTATAATCAACATTCAACTAAAGCTTAATTTCAGTATCATAAAGACACTTTATATTTCTCTTACACTGTGTTGATGTCAGTTGCATCTTTTTATATTTTGGACTTATTAATATATTTTCTAGTCATATTTTAAATTCTGTCCAGAGAAAAATATTTCTTTTCTTCATTGAGTATTACAGCATTTGGTGTTTGTTTATATATTTATCTTTACCAGCAAGCTTCATATGTACTTGTGTATTGCTATTTCTTGTGTCCTTTCCTTTCAAATTGGAGGACTCTCTTTGTTATTTTTTTTATTAGACAGATACAGTATTAATGAATTCCTCAGCTTTTGTTTATTATTTTCTTATTTCTTAGTGATTTTTAAGGACAAGTGTTATAGTATTGTAATTTGGTGAGGTCTTTGATTTTTTTGGTTTTGGTGGTTTGTTTGTTCTTATTTGATTTCTTTGTACTTTTAAAAATATCACTCTACTCTCTTTTAATTCATAAATCTGTTCATAGTCTTAGGGTGATTTGTATAGGCTGAGTAGCTTTTTCTCACTGTTTCCAAAATTCTCTTTGTCTTTCACTTTTGGTGCCCTGATTATGTGTTTTCAAGTAATTTTCATTGGCTTCACTATATCTGTGATCTGTTGGGTTTGAATCTAGATATCCATATTCTTAGAAATTTGGGAAATTTTCAGTAATTTATTTTTCAAAGAAGGTATTTTTATTTTCCAATCTGGGACTGTCATATGGAGTATTAGTCTACTTACTGGTGTATTATCACTTCTTCAAGCTTTCTAGTTCACATTTCATTTTCTGTTTGTGGCTTTTTTGTCAGTACTGGTGATTGAACCCAGGGTTTTGGCATTAAGCTGAACCCTTGCCCTTCTCCCCTTCTTTCATCCCCCATTGCCTTCTCCTGTCCCCTCCCCTTCTTCTCCCCGGGACTCCTCTCCTCTCCTTTCTTTCCCTTCTAAGACAGGGCATCCCTAAGTCCTAAATTTCCACACTGGTCTCAAATTTGTGATCCTGATGTTCAGCGAACTCCAGGCAGCAAGCAGGACCCAGAATCCACCCCCTGGGACCTGACCACTCGTGCTCCAGTGGCTGAATCCCATCATGCATGGGGCAAACTTGGAACTCCACTCCCAGGCAGTAAGACCACACCCTACAGATGAGGCCACCCAGAGACTCACAACAGGGACCAGCAGGCCTAACCGGACTATGCTCAGTGAAATCCAAGCAGCGAGCAGGGCCCAGAATCCACCCCTGGGCCCTGACTGCATGTGGCCCTGCAGAATCCCAGCTCACAGGGCAAACTTGGAACTCTGCTCCCAGAGGAACCTTGGACTACAGCACATTATCTGTACTAGCTTGAAGGGAGATTAAGTGACTGACTCACTGAAACAGAAGATCTCAGCTGGCTCCAGTCAGTGTGGTGAGTATGCCCCTAAAATAGAGATGTACAATGGGTAAATAGGGCCAGCGGTAAAGCTCCCTCCAACTAACTGTAAGACCTTGGTGAGTCTGACAAGAGTGAGGGTGACCCCTTCCTACACACAGAAAACATCAGGCAGAGTGAGGAATGTGCCGAGAAGGACTCTCTCAACTTGAAGAAAATCAAAAGGGCTTATGAGACACACAGGCACACAATAGGGACACAGTAGGGCCTCAGCCAATACAAACACTATAGACAGGGAGATTTGATGACCTGGAATAACATGAAAATAAAATACTAGCGGGAACTAAAAGTTGACCTACATCAATACTATTAGGCTTGTCAGCCCAGGAAGAATCTAGGACTCACCCAACAGGCCCTGCAGCAGGAAGTCAGGTGACTGGCCCACCTATTCATGGTGGGACCCAGCAACTGGACAAACATCAACCTTACAGTAGGTCACCAAGATACACACTACCAACAGTTGACACTAGCGGGTCTGAAGGTCCAAACACTAACTCGAAAGCGGAAAATGGCAAAACGAAAAAGCAAAATGCAACCTCAAACATCTAGTCCACCAGGAACAAGTACAGGAGATATTGAAACAGAGGACCCCAAAAGTAACACACCAGAAATCTCTGAAAGGATAGCAAATGAAATAAAAAAAAACAACTCCATGAAGCCATAGAGGAAATCAAATTAGAAGTACTCTCCCATGTAAAGATAGAAGTAACAACCTTAGTAAAGGAGTTCCTGAGAACAGCTAAAGAAGAAACAGAGAAAAAAGTACAGGAAATTGGGAAACTGATTGAAACCTTGAATGAACATCATAGAAAACAAGCAGAATTCATGAAGCAAACTGAAAGAAACATCCAAGAAACAAAAATTCTATTCAAAGTATGCAAAAACCATTTAAATGAAGCTAGGATAGGATTTTGGGCCTTGAGAATAGGATAGCAATTAGTGATCATAAAAGGATAGAACTTTTAATAACAACAAAGCAGCATGAAATGACAATCCAGAAGCTTCAAGATGATGCCAAGAGCAACAATATCAGATTAATAGGCATTAGTGAAAACACTGGAGTCAATACAAATGACATAACTAAAATATTCACAGAAATAATAGGAGAAAATTTCCAAAACATGAGGGAAAAAATTGATATGCAGATAAGTGAGGCATATAGAACACCAAACAGCCATAACCAACGTAAATCTACACCCAGACACATAATAATTAAGATCTCAGACATTCAACATAAAAACAGAATACTAAAAGCTGTTAGAAAAAAGACATAAGTCACCTATGGAGGAAAGCCCATTAGAATCACAGCAGACTTTTCAGCTGAAACCCTCAAGTCAAGATGTGCTTGGAGTGAGATATTTCAAGCCCTGAAAGAAAGCAACTTTCAACCCAGACTGATGTACCCAGCAAAACTTTCATTCAAATTTAATGGAGAAACAAGATACTTCCATGACAAAGAACAACTGAAGAAATTCATATCCACCAAACCAACCCTAGAAAGTGTTGAAAGACATACTAAACAGAGATAAAAACAACCACAATCCTCGAACAACAGAAAGAAACCACCAGTAGGGCAAGCAATTAAATAAGGGGGAAAAGCAGAAAGCAAACAATTGGAACATAACATGGCAAAGTTGAACCAGTACATATCAGTGATATCCATAAATGTAAATGGCCTCAATTCAACTATCAAAAGAAATAGGTTGACAGAATGGATCAAGAAACATGATCCCACAATATGCTGTATATAAGAAGCACATCTGACCCAAAAGGAAACTCATACATGAAAAGGAAAAGGATGGAAAACAGTATTCCATGCAACAGGAACCCAGAAAAAAGCAGAGGTAACTACTCTATTTGCAGACAATGTGAACTTCAAATCTAAAATGATTAAAAGAGACAAAGAAGGTCACTACATACTCGTAAGTGGAAAAATCCAAGAGAAAGAACTAACAATTATAAATATATATGCACCAGACACAGAAACACCCAATTATATAAGACAGATACTAATGGACATGAAAAACCAAATACACAAGAACACAATTATTATAGGGGACCTTAACAGCCCATTGTCACAAAGAGATAGATCAACTAGACAAAAAGTCAGCAAAGAAGTAATAGAACTGAATCATACCTGCCAGTAACTGGACTAAGTAGATGTTTACAGAGTGTTCCACCCAACCACATCAGAATACACATTCTCAGCTGTGCATGTGACATTCTCCAAAACAGACCATATATTATCCCATAAAACATTCTTAAGTAAATGCAAAGGTATTGAAATTATCCAATGCATAATATCTGACCATAGCACACTGAAATTGGAAATTAATGACAAAGTAAATTGCAAAACCTACATAAATAAATGGAAATTAAATAACAACCTTTTGAACAGCCAGTGGGATACAGATGAAATTAAAGAAGAAATAAAGCAATACCTACAATTCAATGAAAATGCAGAAACAGCATCCTGTAATTTGGGATGCAATGAAAGCGGTCTTAAGAGGGAAATATATAGCAATAAATAGTCATATCAAGAAAACAGAATGAGCACAAATAAACAAGCTAATGTTTCATCTCAAGCTTCTACAAAAAGAAGAGCAAATTAAACTCAAAGCTCACAGAAGAGAGGAAATAGTAAAGATTAGAGCAGAAATCAATGCAATTGAAACTAAAAAACAATACAAACAAGTAGTGAATCAAAAGCTGGTTTTTTCTGAGAATAAACAAAATTGACAAACCTCTAGCTAATCTTATAAACTGAAAGAAAAAAAACCAAAATTCATACAATAAGGACTGAGAAGGGGGAAATTACTACAGACCCCATGGAAATGCAAAAGATCATGAATACCTACTTTGAAAATCTCTACTCACATACAGAGGAAACCACAGAGGAAATGGACAGATTTCTAGAAACATATGAACTACCAAAGCTCAACCAAGAAGATATAGCAATTGTGAATAACCCAATACCAGCTATATAAATGAAAAGGTAAAAAAAAAAAAAAAAACCTGCCAACAAAGAAAAGCCCAGGTCCTGATGGATTCAGGGTTGAATTCTACAAGAAATTCAGAGATTTCATGCCAATACTCCTTAAACTCTTCAATGAGATCGAAAAGAAAGCAATCCTTCCTACATCATTCCTGGAGGCAAGTATTACTCTGATACCAAAACCAGAGAAAGACCCAACCAAAAAGGAGAAATATAGGCCAATCTCACTAATAGACACTGATGCAAAGATTCTCAATAAAATACTGGCAAATAGACATAGCAAATCATCAAGAAGATTATACATCATGACCAAGAGGGTTTCATTCCAGGAATGCAGAGATGGTTTGACATACACAAATCAATAAATGTGATATACCACATCAACAGAGCCAAAACCAAAAATCACATGGTCATTTCAATAGATGCAGAAAAAGCTTTTGATAAAGTCCAACACATGTTCATGATTAAAATCCCTTCAGAAACTTAGAATACACGGTGTCTACCTGAACCTTATAAAGGCCATCTGTGACAAACCAATAGCCAATATTATAGCAAATGGAAAAAAACTGAAAACTTTCACTTTAAAATCAGGAACAAGACAAGGATGTCCACTATCACCACTCCTATTCAATATAGTTCTGGAAACACTAGCCAGGGCAATCAGACAAGAGACAGAAATAAAAGGAATAAAAATAGAAAAGGAAGAAGTTAAATTATCACTATGTGCAGATGACATGGTATTCCATATAGAAGACTCAAAAAACTCTATTAAAAGACTACTAGAGGTAATAAATAAATTCAGCAGTGTAGCTGGCTACAAAGTCAATGCTCAAAAGTCAATAGCATTCCTGTACAAAAACAAGAAACCCACTGAGTGAGAAATAATGGAAATTACACCCTTCACATAACATCTTAAAAAATGAAATACTTAGGAATCAACCAAACTAAGAATGTAAAAGACCTATATGCTGAAAATTTTGCTATGCTAAAAAAGGAGATTGAAGAGGATATTAGAAAATGAAAGTATATGCCTTGCTCTTGGCTAGGAAGAACCAACATCGTGAAAATGGCCATACTCCCAAAACTGTTATACAGATTTAACACAATCCCAATCAAAATGCCATTGACATACCTCACAGATCTAGAGAAAACACTCCTAAAATTCATTTGGAACCAGAAGAAACCTAGAATATCAAAGGCAATTCTGGGCAATAAAGGCAAGGCAGGGGGCATCTCAATTCCTGACTTGAAACTATACTACAAAGCTACAGTGATAAAATCAGCATGGTACTGGCCAAGAAATTGACTTGAAAATTAATGTAACTGATTAGAAGATGCAAGTGTAAGTACAAAGACACTCAGCCACCTAATATTTGACAAAGGGCTAAATATGTACATTGGAGGAAGGATAGCCTCTTTAATAAATGTGGTTGGAAGAATTGGCTCTCCACATGCAGAAGACTGAAACTAGATTCAAACCTATCACCATGCACAAAATTAAAGTCTAAATAGATCAAAAACCTAAACATTAAAACAGAAACACTAAATCTACTGGAATATAAGGTAGGTAGTAGTCTTGGAGACATAGGGATAGGCAGAGGATTCATGAACAAAATGCAGATTGCACGGGAAGCACTTCAGAGAATCAATAACTGGGATATCATATTATTGAAAAGTTTCTGCACTTCAAAAGAAATCACCAGCAGAGTGAAAAGAAAACCCACAGAATGGGAAAGAATTTTAGCCAGCAACCTCTCAGACAAAGTACTTATATCAAGAACATATAAAGCATTGAAAAACATTAAGCTCCCCCAAATTCAAAGACCCTCTCCAAATTGGGCATCTAAGATGAACACACAGTTCTCAGATGAAGATATACAAATGACAAATAAATACATGAAGAAATGTACACCATCACTGGTCATTTGAGAAATGCAAATTGAAACCACATTGAGGTATCATCTCACTCTGGAAAGAATAGCTGCCATCTAGAAATCAACTGATAACAAATATTGGTGAGGCTGCAGGAGAAAAAGGAACACTGCTCCACTGTTGGTGGGAGTGTAGACTGGTTCAACCACTGTGGAAATCAGTATGGAGAATTCTCAGAAGACTAGGATTGGACGCTCCATTCCCCACCCTGGATATTTTCCAAGAAAAACTGAAAAGGTCATGTCACAGTGATATATGTGCACCCCTGTTTATAGCAGCACAACTGGTACTAGCTAACTCTTTGAAACAACCAAGTTGCCCATCAACTGCAGAGTGGATGAAAAAGATGTGGTATTTTTATACAATGGAATATTACTCAGCTATGAAAAAGGATGATCTTGAGGCCTTCATAGGTAAATGGTGACAATTTGAGACTATCCTCATTAGTGAAATAAATAAGAATCATATTTATAAGTATCACATTGTGTCTCTAGTGTAAAAAGTAATAAGAAATTTAGGAGTGATAGAATCCAAAATGTGTAATTGCTACTGTAAAAAAGAGAGGAAAAGAAAGTGCTCTAAAGGATATAATTGCATGTACATTTAGGTGTGTAAGATGGATGACCATATTACTGTTTTTGTTAGATTGTGGAGCAGAGCTGTTAACAGTCTCATTGTTTGAATGTCTACTTTGTATGTTTTAATTATGTAACTTGAACTCTTTCCAAGATGACAATTCATCAAGTAGTGATTTCTTAGTGTTTTTTTTTGGTCTTTTCTTTTTTTCCTTAGAATTCTGTGTTGTTGCTTCCCCTTTTTCTGTTTTGTTTTGTTAGCTTTTCTCTTCAAATAAAGTTAAAAAAATTTTGTGATCCTCCCAACTCAGTCTTCCAGAATTTTCGGATTGCAGGTGTGTTTCACCATGCTCAGCTCCTGTTTATAGTGGTTTTTCTTCCCCCCTCTTCTGATTATACACTGTGAAGTGAGCTTCTTTCTAGATTCTGATTTATCCCTTTGCTTCAAAAGTCCGTTGTTTAAAACCTCTTGTGAATTATGCAATTCAGTTAATTGTATCCTCCAGCTTCAGAATTTCTGTGTGGTTCTTTTAAATCAGAACCAAAAGTACTACTTTGTGTTTATTCTTAATTCATTCACACATCGTTCTCCTAAGCTCACTGGGCATCGTTATGGCAGGTATATTGAATTCTTTTCCACAAATTCATATCCTTCTATTCCTCTGGGTCTGGTTTCTGGAGCGTTGTTCTCTTTGTTTAGCCATATTTCCTTGGTTCCTTTGTGTGCTTTTTCCTTTGTGTGGGGATCTGAACTTTCAAAACACAGCTCCCATTTTTTTAATGAACTGGTTTTATATAAGAAAGATTTTCACCAATGTATCTAGGGATTCTGGTGTCTTCTCACACATTTTGTGTCTCTTCTAGACTTGTATGTGTAAATTTCCAGGAAAAGAGTTTTCCTGTATTCTCTTTAAGGAATTCATAACTTCTTCCTTCCTCTTATAGAATGGGTTCTTTGGAGCTGGTTAAACCTTCCAGTTCTGTTTGTTCTAAATGTCTCCTGGACTTCCAGTGTAGGCCAGGTTTGGTCAGCAGTCCAAGTCAGGTATAAAGCATTCTCTTATGCTACCTCCCACAAAACTAGAATGCTGGATGTCCATGCCGCTCTCCCCACTCATAGCTAGGAAAGAATCTGCCAAACTGCACCTGCTAGTGTGTCTTCTAGTACAAGGGTCTGCAGAAACAGTAAGTCCCTTAGCTCTGTATTTTCAGTGTTCCTCCCAAAGTATGCTGGCAACCCTGAGTGTTCAGACCCAGCCCTTGAGACAGCACCACTCATGACAAGAATGTTGGTTGTGCATTACTTTTCTCATTCCTGGAGGAATGGGCTATGAGGTCTGTTCTCTTTTTCTTGTGCACTATGAGTCTTCTGGAAAAGGAGTACCCCTCCAAGGTGCAAGGTGATGTCTTCTTTTGTTTTTGTTTTAGTTTTTCCCTTGAGGGTGGTCCCCAACATAGAGTTTATAAGAGGTTTTGACAGTGCTCTGAGTTAGGTGATGTAGAACCAGATCCTTGGGCAACCCTCCCAGCCCAACATCTCCCCTGCACAGGGGCAGAAGGTGAGCTTTGCATGCAGGTGTGTGGGCTGCCAGGGAAGAACTCTGTGGATTGGCTGCTGCTGGATAAAGTGGGTAAGGGATGGAGATTTTCAATTCAGATGATGAGAAATGAATTGAAAAAATCCTTTAGTAAGGAGATAAGAAGGAATAAAGTTCACAGCAAGAAAGTGGTGAAATGCTGAAGTAGCTGCTTGGCAGGAAGGCTCAGGATAAATGGTCATCAGAATAAATGGACACACTGGTAAGTGGGAAAGAGTACTGTCAGCTACAATGAGGGAAATAAATCGAAGGAATTTATAGTTCCTATAGTTTTTAGTGACAGCAAACTCTTTCCACCCTCTAATGAGGAAGAAGAGGCTTGGGAAAAATAAACAAGTTTTGAAATAACTGCAATGGGAACAATAGGAAAAAGAATAAAATGGGAAGATATGAAAGGATTAGAAACTTTACAAAGCACATTCCACATTCAACCCCAAACTATTACTACTTTTGTCTCAATTGTAGATTAAATTTTAACTGAAAAGATTACCGTCTACCTATCAAATGAGCATGTCAGCGATTGTGCAGTTCAGGTTTCTCTGCCTACAGGACCCAATGACATGTCTCGTTTCTAGGTTGTATGAGAAGAGGAAAACTTGTTAAGCAAGGGAAGCCAAGGGAAGTAAGTGCAGTGCACTTTAAGAGCATCAGTGAAACTACATCACTCAGGAAATTATCTGTATGAGGGTTACCACATATTCTGGACTCTGTGACCTAAGTCAGATGCCATCTTGCTACATTTATTTTACTTCTCATGCTAAATAAATTCACATAACCATGTAAAAAAGGTTTGCCATATGTTTTTTATGGATATAGGTCCTTTAGATTGCAATGAATTTGCTCATCTTTTGTGAGAAATATTTTAAGACTCTTGGGATGATTTCATTCTGCCTTTGTGGGAGAAAATGAAGTAACCATTGCCACTTTAAAAGCTCCCAGTGCTTTAAACACAGAGATCTGTCAATGACTCTGTTTTGTCCCTGGGCGGTCCTTCACAACCATGGGTTTCGTTAAAAATTAATCCTTTTTCACAACCCTTTATCTGTTTCTTCACTGGGGCCTCTGCTATGAGTTTCAAAATTTAGTATCTAACCACACCCTGGCTTCATTTCTTCCAACACTTTTAGTATTCTTAACTCTTATCCCACAAATTGTTGTGTTTAGTTTAATGCTAGTGTCTAAGACCTCTGAGTCTTTTCTTATGCTGAAGTTATTTCCACTCCATACATTACTTCCAGATCCCTCACCCCCTTATGTATCCTACCATCATCAGCTGTGATGTAACTCCCCTGGAAGGTCTCTAATTCCTGCGAAGCTGTGGAATGTGCCACTCCGTGTTCTTGCAGCACTGTACATGTCTCTATTATTATGCCCATCCATGATGACAGCCTCTTTGGTCTCCTTGTCTGCATCAGTGAGCAAAATGACTTTCACTACCTTGAATGAGTGAGTTCAAATATGATGTTGTAATTTTTTCTATTTCAAGTTCAGTTTCATTCAATGTGCTATTTTTAGACACTTTCTTTTAATAGTTATTTTTCTTCTTAGGACAATGTCTTTGTGTCTCTGTAAATAAGTCTATTTATAAATTGAATTATAATCCCAATGGTGGAAGAAGTCTCTCATTTAAAATGTTCCACATTGCCTATTTCCAAATTCAAGGCTAATAATCAGCATGTAAAACTACATAGAATTCAGTTTAGATACTATTTAATTTTCTGCTACCAAAGATACAATCATGCCTTATTGATTCAAAAAGCCCTACCTAATTATACCTTACTATATGAGGAAATTCATTAGTTGGCTTTATTGATTGTGAACTTTGTTTAATGTAAAAAACATAGAAATTCAACATTATTAGTTTCATGATTTTTTTTCAAAGTACACATAATGATTTAGAGAACAAATGAGGAAAACTTTTGCCTCCAGTTATATTCAGTCATGCATACAACCAACATTTCTTCTGTTTCATAAGCAGATTTTCATCTTTGCTTCCCACCAGGAAAAGTCATCAATAATATTGAGCAATAATGTTTGTAGCTCACTTAGAGAGGCATATTGCATGGACATTAGAAGCGAATTACATAAAAATCCCTTCAGAAAGGCCACAGGAGTCAGTGATGGATGACTTCCTCAGCGCACAGTGCATGCCAGACCAGCTCTAGACAGCAGAATGGTTTGCACATAAATAAATATTTAGGTTTTTGTCATTATACACTACTAATTTTTGGACTAGCTCTCAAATTATGGGCAACTGTGGACAAATATGGCATACTCACATAATAGTCCCCAGTGGTGAGGGGGAAAAAAAAAAAAATATATATATATATATATATATATATATATATATATATATATATACACACACACACATAAACACACACACACACACACACAAACTGATGAAATCTTGAAATTGCTATGAATTTTAATTAAAGGAAAATTAAACAGAGCTGCCATTTATAGAGAATAAAAATTCTCTTTGAGGAAAAATGGGAGAGGAAACCAAGAATAAAATTTATGAGAAAAGAAATTGTGTAAATGCTTATTCACAATAAAATTTAATTTTTATTTGGAGTTTAAATTTAAATTTTTATGTCAAACTGGAAGTGATATAACCTGAAAATTATTTATGCTACTGTAGACCAACATCCCTTGCAAAGTTGTAAGTAGGTTTTTGAATGATGTGTGGCTTTTGATACATATTCCCTAATTATCAGTAAGTACTTAATAAAATTGCTCTGATCTTTAAAAGTGTTAAACAACTTTATTAATGAGCAATAAAATGTTAGGCAATCTGTAGTTTGTATATGTAATTGGAATATATTTTTTCATGGATCAAATTTACTTCCCAATTTGTTATTACAGAAGAGTACTTAGAAAGCTTATGTTTTCTTTGATTTTGTTGTATTTTTTTTCTACTGGAAAACTAAGCCTCAGGGATTAAACCTTATTCAGATGTGGTATACTCTATTTTACTGTGTATATAATGACACAAATAAATCAAATGCTGGCTATATTCTTGCATCTTTATGAAAATGAGTTATTTCAAATATTACATCTTAAACAAATGTTCTTATGGGTAATCCTTTTCCACTCCAAGATTATATCAGAAAGAAACAACCGACATTTAGAAACTAAATCCTTTACATATAAGAAGAGTAGTTGGTAAGGTTGGTTTTGGACCTCATGCAATAATACCAGAATTACTCTTCATACATTTAAATGAGTATCTTTTGCCTCATCCCTTCCCTTCCTACTCCTGCTGTTCCTCCCTCCATTCCTGCCTTTCCCCCTCGATGGCTTCTAAATCAATGACAGAGAAATAATAGCACTTACTGTTGTTTGGTATACATGGATGCAGTATGCAGTGTTTCCATTCCTTGTATAGGCTCACTTCCCTTTTTCCATCTCCTTTCCTTCCACTCCTGCTCCCTTAACAAATAAACAACAGCAGCAACAAAACAGTTTTTGTTGTGTCAAGGATGTGAAATGTTACTTTTCAAGTGGAGAACATGTGAGGAAAAGAAGAACTATTGTTATAGATCTTTTTATTCAGATAATATTAGAAAAGACAGATTTCAAAATATGCATAGACCAGTCACAGGTTGATTCTATAAACTGTAAACACTCTGAAGTGATCTTTAGATGATAGCTTGATTTCAAAACATAGTTTTCTATTTTCAGTATGAGTGTATATTTTACAATCCAATCCATATATTTGTGTGAAACATTAGATGAGTTGAAACCATTTTCTTTTTTTATTCAAAATACTGCTTCATGTTTTCTCCTTTTGGTAGAAAGATTTTGCCATCTCTTAGCTTAAAGAAGTTTAGTCTGAACTATTCAGTTACCTAGCGCTTATGCCTAAATGTCTTCTATGGCACATGAGCAAATTATGTTTAAAAAGTTTCTGCTAGATTTGTTCCTATAAATTCAACATCAGAAAGCATCCCAACTGGTGAGGTAGATGACAGTGTTGTAGAAAATATATGTGGAAACTGGTGGGTTATTTTTAATGCTCTATGATGAATAATTAAATTTCTTTTAGATGTTATGTATGAACATGCATAAATTTACAGGAACAAAAACAAATGAAACATACAGATAAGGTAAATTTTAAATGATTAAATTGTTCTAAACATTGCAGTTGTGGATATTCTCAAATTCAATACATATAGAGCCATTTAATTCAACATTTCTAAAGATGTGACCTACAAAATGCACATTGCTAATACAAAATGATAAATGTATATATAGAGAATGAAATATTTACAAACTTTCACAAAAATTAGATATAGTAATTTTCTGTCTGTTGAATCTAATTTTTTAAAAAAATTACACTTCTATTTTGAATGTATTTAGTTTTTAATTTGTATTGTTTCCCAAAACATCAGTTTGTGAAAATTTAATATTTTTTAAATTGTGAGACACACTCAAGTTGCAGATAAGAATTCTAGTGAGAAAATGGAAAATATTTTTATTCCTTATTAGAGTTCTATAAGTATCTATCAATGCTAAAATTCTTTGGTTAGTAACTGATGTAAAAAATATTCACAAAATGATTTTCTCATTTCTTAAATAATTCAATGTTGAGATAATCAAACATAACTAATCTTAGGAAGAAAATAATTTATATAACTGACATACTTTAGTTTTAAAACAAGAATAATGTATCCAAATTATGTGGAATAAGGATTGCAGCTCTTATTAGTATTTATTCTTACAGGCATAATGGAGACTTTAAGACTCTCAAATATATTGTTTATTAGCAGTTCTTTTTTATCTAAATTACCAATTTAGATACAATTAAGAAAGCTCATGTTTAAAGAGCAAACTACCAGTTTTACTTGTCAGTGCAATATTTTACAAATAAATCTGTCACAGTCAATATATATTTAAGAGTGAACACACTTCTAAGGTGCATACTGCTCTCTAACCGTTATAGCTCCTTAAAGTGTCTTTGTGGAAATGTGCTTGCTGACCATCTTACCAACTTGATCTGAAAGACTCAAATACCTTTCAGAATGTGTTTGTCGCATATAATTTTGTTTTCTATAGCGTGAAGCCTTAGTAATTTAAAACAAATAAGAGAATAGTTGAAGAAATTGTACTTTTCTAGTTCTCTCTTACGGACTTATGAGAAGTTCAGCTTTTTAACATCAGACTTTATTGTTAATGGGAGTCTTCAGGGCTTATCTCAGATAGTCTTAGAGATGCACACAGGCGCTTCCATTTTTGCTGCATTTGTTGTCTCTTCAGTTTCTGGTCTGCACTTTGAGGCGATGTTAGGTGCAAACCTGGAAAGTCAGGATTTCCTGTGGAGGTGCACTTTTGTTCCTCTCCTTTTCCTGCCAGTGCAGTGGATACCACCAGAAGCTTTTGTCAGTGTTGGCTTAAGTCTTTTCCTGGCAAAGCTAAGCCTCCCTGAAGCTTCTCCTGTGAGCCAAAGACAGTGGGGGTGTTTCATACACTGGTTGCTTCAACACAAACACCCAGCACTCTGAGCTCAGAAGGGGGCTTGTGCTGTCTAGCGCAGTTAAAACAAGAGTCAGTGCTTTGGTCCCAGCTCCTCATAGCTAAGTGTGTTAAAACTTGTTTGCAGTTTTAATTTTTGCTGTGTTTGTTTATGTTTGTAGACATGTGGGTTTGATTTTGTCTACCTGTGTATTTTTTGCCCATATCCCTAGGAACGCAGGTTCACCGGATTCTTGGGTCCTGTGTTCCTGGGTGCTGAGTTCAGCGAGCATCAGGGTAGGAGAAGAGGTAGAGCAATATGAAGGGCAAACAGGATAGGGTCCCTTGACGGAGCAGCTCCGGCCCACAGAGTTTGTGCTCTTGTTTTCTGCTGGTTTACTTGGTACCGTTAAGTACACTGGCATTAGGAGGCCAAGCACGTTCTACATGTCGAGTGGTCACAATTTAGTCCTGACACAGAATTGTTAATGAATTCAAGCATTTATGAAATTACCATTTATTTGACTGTAAGGTAGTTCAGTGGAAGAGAGCTTGTCAGGCATACAAGGGGCTCTGGTTTCAAATCCCCAGCACTGCAAAACAGAACACCTTTTGTTAATGAGCAGTATGTACATTTAAATTGCTTCACACTGCATCATATGCAATCAATCACAAATTTGCTCCTGTTTCTAATTTGTTGTTGTTGTTTCCCCATCGTTTTAATTTTTCTAGTGCTGGAGTCTAGTATTTGAGTTTCCTCTTGTAGTTTTCCCTTAGTGAAGAATAAAAATCTGTTATTTGGTTATAATTAATTAAAGATCTACAACAGCTAGCACTGAAAATCATGTTAAGTCATTTTGCAACTTCAGTTTTTCTAAGTGTCAGTGAACTCGTCATATCTCAGGAAACTGTATTTTCTTTATCTTAGTAATATATAGGGTCTTGTGGTACACAAATGTACAAAAGTACTTTGAAATATATTATTAGAAATGCTTTTTTTACATAATAAATTGATTATGTAATTATTTAATCAATTATATAAATAATTTTCAAGTGTGTTTGTGGTGCTGAGGGTTGAACATAAGGATGGTTCACCACTGAGCTATGTTCCAACTCCGTCTCATTTATTTTCATTTAATTTTAAAAAATGAATCATGATACTTTTTCAAAACCATGAAGATTATTTTTGAGATAAGAAAATAAAAGATTTGATTTCACACATACAGAATAATAGGTTGAACCTATTTTATTATTCTTCAGTGAACCATCATTAGATACCATTTTAAAACCTGTTATGTGAGTACTTTTTGAGTTAATAGCTTAATGTAAAGTGTTAAAGGCTATTAAATGGATTTAAGTAACCTTGTTTAAAGGAAGAAATCATGATTTTGCATGCCACAGCAGAAAGGTATTAATGAAAGCTGTCGTCTATCAGGTAATAAAGATGAAAATTGAAATCATTCACTTGGATAGGAAGATCCAGGGTTGGCATGAAACCTATGGATAAATACAATTGTAAATTAAACTCAAAATTCTTATTACTCTGTAAATTTCAAAAACAAAATTATGATTAGGATATTATTTTAACTTTGAATTATTCTATAAGAATTGTGTTTAAACAAATAATCTTAGTAAACACCTGTAAAGTACTACAGAATCAGAGAGGTCTCAGAGAAAAATTAGAATATGGGCAAGTTAAATTTGAATTTCAGACAAACAACAAATACATTTTTAGTGTAAGTATGGGGCATGCTTATATTTTATTGTACTGCCCAGTACCTGCCCCCAAATCACTTAGTAGCTTCTGTTTCATAAGACTAGCTTTGGCAGTATGACAGTTATTATGTTAAGTAGCAATTATTTTATTTAATGAGGTTCCCAAAACACAAGAGCATGAGACTGGTGTCATCTATTTTTTTTTTATTACCCATAACCCTAAACTAGGATGAGGGGACAATAATCAAAGAGATGATAAGTAATTAATCTTGAAGATAATTAGCTATTTCTATCTTTCTCTCTCTCCCTCCCTCTCCCTCCCTGTATTTTTTAATGTCATCATGACTACCATTATCCCTTCTTTTAGTTACTTACCAATATTTCATTATATGACTATACTAGTTTACCCATTTTCCTGTTTATGAAACGTTGAGTTATTTCTGGTTTTACTCTTTTATCAATTAAGTTGATTTACATATTTTATTTCTGTGTGAAAATACATTTTACATTTAGTAAGTAATTATTAATGGGTATACTAGGAAATTGGGAAGATGGCTATTGATTCTTTTGTCAGAAATTATAAATTATTTCCAAACTCATAACATAACAACTCAAACTCATATCATAACAGCTCATGGTTATGGAGAAAAAAATACATTTCAAATATCTTTTTGCTCTAGTTATTAGTAAAAGAGAGAATATTTGAAATGATTCCTTTTGTAAGTAAACAGATTAAGCAGTACATTTTTTATCAGTGTGGAGTACAGATATTCCTTGAATTGTGATAGTTTCATCTTGTTAAACCCTTTTTAAGTTGAAAATATTTATGACACAAAACTTTTAATATGCCTAATCTACCATCATAGTTTAGCTTAGAGTACCTTGAATGTACTTGAATGCTTTTACCTGACTACACTTATAGTCAGGCAAAAGCATCCTACACAAAGATTATTTTCTAATAATTTGTTGAAAGTTTCCTGTAATTTATTGAATATTTGTATTTAAGAAAATGCTGACAACACAATGTGCTGATGAGCAGCCCTGGTGGTTTGCCCAAGGGATTCTGGGCTGGGCTGTAGGCTGCTGCCCAGCATCAGGAGAGTTACCGTATTCATAAGGCTAGCCCAGAAAAAGATCAAAATGAAAATTTTGGAATAGGGTTCCTACTGATACATATTACTCCCACACAATCCTAAAAATGAAAAAAAAATGTAAGCCAGAGTCTTCAGGCTTGGTGACCATATGCGTGTAGTTAGTGTTCCCACCCTATTCACAGTCCTCATTCCTTTACCCGGCAGGTGCTGATCTCGGGTGCTAATACAGAATTTATAATGCTCCTTCCCTTGTCCTTCAAGCATGGCATTCTTATGTAGGCACTGTTGTTGAATCTGGATGCACATGGCTTCAGGAGCTGTCCTGTGAGTTTGCATCAGGGCTAGTGTGAGCTGTGGGATCGTACTTTATGTTGAGCCATGGCAGTAGTCACTGATGTGTATGACACAGCTACATACAGCCACAATTATTAAGAAGCAGAAACTGTATTATCAGAAGAAGCTGACCTACCTGCTGTTTTTGAAACTCTGCTGCAATGTAATTCTGCTGAATATATTCTAATTTCATTTATTTTAGTATTGGAGAAGAAAAAGCATAAAGATGGATAGGGGGAGCTGCTTCAGTGGTCCTTTCTAAGTTACCTGCTGTCAAACTTTGATTTGGAAAACAGCAACAAACAAACAAACAACAAACCCTTCTTGTCTGAAAATATTATGCAGAAAATTCCAGAAATAAACAATAAATATTTTAAATAAAGCAATATTCCTAGTAGCATGAGGAAATCACACATGTCCTTCATCCAGTTTATCCAGTTTATCCAATGTTATAGTCACTTTTTCATCACTGAGGTTCAGTACTAGACACCTGCAGAATAAGGGAAAGGGGTTTATTTTGGTTCAGTTTTTTCAGACCGTAGTGAGCTTGATACAAAGCAGAAACTGGACGGTGAGGAAGCCGAGAGAGAGAAGAGAGCATCCGGGAGGAAGACGAAGCACCATTCCAGGTCATGCACCAAGTGACTGATGTCTTCCTACCACACTCCGCCTCCTAACAGTGCAGTCAGCTGTGGGGCTCAGCTGTGGTTGAATCCACTGGTGGGTGTAGCATCCACACGGATCCAACACTTTCCAAACACACAAGACTGTGGGAACACCTATATTTTAAACCATAGCATCCACACTGCTTTTATTTCTCGCCTTTTAATCTTTCAGAGACATCTCAGTTGGCAGGTTGGCTGTCACAGTGTCACTGTGCCTCTGTTCATAAAATCCATATTTTGCCTACTAAGGGCCACAAAGTGTCCGAGTACTGACACTGTCAACTCAGATGGACTCAGAGCTATAACTTCATGTCATCTCAAGGAGAAGAAAGATCATCGCACAGAGACATTCTGGAAAAGAGAGGGTGACCACATTCGCATGGTTTTTATTATAGTATAATTGCTCTGTTTTGTTTTTGTTAATCTCATATTGTGCCTAATCTACAAACTTTATTATACTATTATACATGTGTGTTTATGTTTGTGTATCTAAAGTTTACCTATGGATATATTTTTACATATTTCAGTTTGCACACATATATATATATGTTTATTTATGTATAAATATGCCATGATACCTAAAATGATAATCTTATATTTTTAAAATAAATAAATATTTGACATGCTTTTACTTTTTACTAATCAGAAGTAAAATCCAGACAGTTGCAAACTTTTGATGGTAAAACTCACAGATTTTCTACTTCGTAATGTGCCCGAGCAAACCCATACAACCATTATCTTTTTTGTTTCCAGCATAGTATTCAGTATAGGATATTTACAATGTAAGGATCCTGGCTCCCTGCTGGGTCTCTTAGTTAAATTTGCAAACTTCTCAATTTGACACAATATATTGACCTTAACAAGCCACCTCTTTGGCAACCAGACACATTTCTTTAAACCTGTTTCCAGACACAAAATATGCTTATTCATATCTTTTCACAACTTGAACATTATTACACAGGTTTACAGTCCTTTAGAACCAGTATTGTCTATCAACATTATATTACATGACAACCACAGCATTCTACCCCCAGTTCCCAAAGACTATCACACATCCCTTTATTCAAAAAGCATTTAGTCCTTCTGCAGGACTTGCCACAGTGTAACAGTTTCAGCATTGCTGAAAATTCAAGCCCCAGGTCTCCTCCAGAATGTAAGGTAAACTCTAACTGCATGCCCCTGCACAAATGAAAACAAAGTTGAACACTTCCAACATTTAAAAGGCACAAGATAAATATTATTACTGTTCGAAAGTGTACAAATGGGGATACAAAGGAATAGGATCAAAAGAAACCCGGAATCCATCAAGGCAAGCATGTATCCTGGAATTCCACGTCTAGCACCTGAAGCAATCTGGTTTTGAGCTCTGAAAGTCTTGAGTGACTTCACCCGCATGGCGCTTGTGGTGGCTGTAGCTCCTACAGCTTGTCTCTTAGGCTGCTTGCAGGTTTCCTTCGATGATCTAGGATTCTGACTTTTCCAAGCTGCTGGTGTCTCCACTGCACCTTCAGCTTCATACCCTGCCCTTTCAAGAGCATGCTGCCTGGCCTCCCAGGTCTTCTGAAATCAGAGTAGAAGCCTTTTCAACCTTAGAACTCTTGCATTCTGTATACACCTAAAACTAGAACCATGTGAATGACACTGAGGCCCACTGCCAGCTGGACCAGTAACCAGGCTTTCCTCTCTCTTGGTTGTATAAGTTGAGTGCCTAGATCACTGGTCACTCTGAGTCCAATTCTGAGGGACGAATTTTCTATGCTGCCAGCATTCTGTAACGGTGCTCTGCAGCTTTTGCCTCAAAGCACAGTCTTTCACTTTTGCAGTTTTGAGACTGCAAAGGTTCAAGACTGCTGCTCTTTAAGATGCCTTCAGTCCGTCTTTTCTATTCTTCTGTTCCTTCTCAACAACTGAGGTTTCCTCAGCCCTGTCTTTACACCCCACAGCTGTATTGGAACTTTCTTTCTGGCCAAACCTACAGTGTTTTAAATCATCCTGTTTGGATCTTTTTTCTTGATTTGCAACAAAAATCTGGCTAGAAGCCCTCAAAAATGCCCGTGCCACAGCCTCAACATTTGACTGCCTTGAAATTTCTTCTGCCAGATTAATTAGTCTGCTGCTCGTAATCTTAGTCTCAGGCAAAGTCTCTGGACGTGAGCAAGATGCAGACAAACTTTCTGTCAAGCCTTAGCACAGATCATCTGGAGTTCAACAATCAAGGCAGTCCCTTCTTCCTAGCAGAAACCTCCCAAGCCAGCAGACTTTCTATCAGCCTTCTGGTGTCCTTAGCGCTGAACAGAATCTCCTGTGTGGAATGCCCTAAGGCATTACAGCGCTACTCCTTCAGTTTACATCTCAGAACCTTTCCAAACTCTTCCCACAAGCCGTTCCCAACGGTTTTTGAATCACATGGTCAGATATAGTCTCCGCAATGATCCCACTTGTCTGGTACCAAATTCTATCTTTGTTACTTTTCCCTCATTGCTGGAACAAAATACTGGACCCCCAAAAAGAAGTAAGGAAAGGTTTATTTAGCTCACTGTTTGTGGATGTTTCAGCCATAATCAATTGGCTTCCAAGACAGGGTCGCATGACACCAGGGCATCACTTCAAGTAGCCAGCAAAAGCAGCCCAAACTAAAGAGGAGAGAACAAGCCCCGCCCCAGGGCAGATATAGTACTCACACCATCTCTGTGCCCTCCTCTTGCACAGGCCGAGCATATTTACAAAGTAAGAATCCTGGCTCCCTATTGAGTCTCTCAGTTAAACTTCTCAAATTGACACAATATATCAACCATAACAGTGTGTGTGTATTTTTTTCTCACCATATTTTGAATGATGATAGATACATTTGGGTGTAACCACACAAGTCAGGAAGCATCTGCTTAATATATATGAATCAGGATGTCTAGCATATGGAGCTGATGACAGGGAATTATATGGAGTACACACAAATGTTGCTTTGAATATGGTCAAGGTAATGGACAAAATGTCACTGGTGTGGGTCGATTCACTAATGGTGTAGAATAATTCTACTGCCACTAGAATACTCACTTTTTGCTAACAAAAATTATGGTAGTTTTATTATCTATCCACATTTACATTTGTAATTCTTAAGACAGTAAACAATTTGAACAAACGAGAGCATGACTCATGTCTGTTAACAATACAACCTTACTGAGCCACATAATGCTTCATTCAAATAGTCTACTCAAACTATTTTAGGGCTTATTACCAGTTCCTTGATTGTCCATGTGTCCAGAAAAAAAATATGAGTGCTTGAAGCCCTAAAGTAAGTGAATATAATGAGCATGGTTCCCCATGGATCTGAAAAACAGAAATTAGCTGGCTATAGATGCAGCGGTCACCATAGGGAATGCTTTTGCAGCCACATCCCCATGGAGCAGAAATGCCATTCTGAAGTTTAGCACATATTAATGCCATGTTGTAGACAATTGTAAGCTCCATAAAAACCAAAAAATATAGATCCAGGAAAAGATGGAGTCACCCAGTACTAAGAGCTTCATTCAAAAGTCATATGATAACCCGTGACAAAGTTTAGGTTATGAATTAGAATAGAATCTTATTTATATATGATGAAATACCATCTGAAGAGGAAACAAAGCAGAGGATAGTCCTCTTTATAGCACAAAGCAAGTGAAATGATTATGAAACAGGTATCATAGCTTTCACATTTTTTCTCATTAAATTCATACTCGTGTTCTTCAGATGTAAATATCAATATAGAATTTCAGTTGATCCTTCTCAGTAGTTATAGGTTGTTTTTCATATATGGTTCATAAAAAGATATGAAGGTACTAAAGATGTTTGCTAATGAAATCATATGCCAAAAGAAAAACTGTGCCACAAGAGACCTAAGTTATTTAAAAATAAGGAAGCATGTGTTAAATACTAGATATGAGATAAACTTTGAGCAACTATGAAAAGGATAGTCAATGAGTTTTTACTCTAGGATAGTAGTGTGTTCTAAGAATTTATAAAAATCATGTAATTTTTTTTTTCATTTTATAGAAGTTGTTCAGCTTTAAAAAGAATTTGTAACCTATCTGATGCCACAGAAATAATAACCATAAAAGGCAGATTTAGAAAATATTAACTGATTCGTTAAGAATTCCATAACCTTAGGTAATGTGATTTAATCTCTTTATCTCTGTTTCCTATTTTATAAAGTAAAAATGACAGTTCTACTCACTTTGATGAATTGTTCTGATGATTCTCATTAATGAATGAAGAGTACCTAGAATAATACTTGCTACATAGTAAGCTTTATTTATGCATATATTTCCATTTCTGTTTTATATCACAGAAAAACAATATTTAAATTCAAACTGCTAACAATGTGCAAATATTTATAACACTATATGTTTGTTTTATGTTGATTCATTTGTTGCCTCCATTAGACTGAATATATCTCTATGTGTGATACATCTTCTCTATTATCTTCATAAATAAAAAACTACTGAATACATGTCATAAATGGTATAACTACCACTGTGCAATCATTGTTAATATTAAAAGAAAGCTATTAAGTGTACTAAGCAACTCATTGGAGAACGTTGAAAATTGAAGAACTGGGAGTTAAAGTCAATGAATAAAACAAAAGCCAGGAAACATTATCAGTATACTACAACAACCAAAGAAATTGCAAAATTAGTTAAGATGGTAACACATCCCAACTGACCAGCGACAGAAGTGCTGTTTGTCTTCCGTCTCATACTAGGGCCTATAACAACAGACAGCTACTGAGCACTTGGTGTGGGATTGTTACTGTGGGACTGCATTGTTCCTCTCCGCATTGCAGCTTAGATTTAAGTAACAAGTACAGTTGAACAGCATGGCTTCTCTCTGGTACCTGGGGAGAGGCATGGTGTCAGGACTCAAAGAAAGTGTCTGGTCCTTTGTTTCTTAGGGAAGAAAGTGGCCTTCTGAATCAAAGAAGAGAAAGGGCAAATGAAAATCAAAATAGAAGAGTCTACAGAAGTGTCAGATTGATTGCCTTTAGGCCATATTGGTTGTTTTTAAAAATAGTGTATTTAAAAAGCTTGAATTCCAGCTTCTCAAGAAAAAGGGAATATATGTGAGAGATTAGTTAATCTTCTTGTGTTCATTTTCTTCATCTGTAGATGCAAAAGCTGAGTGAAAAGACATTCCATTCTGAAAATCTACTTTACGACAAGCATTGTTGTGTCAGACCTGTGTGTTGATTGTGTCTGGTTAGCACAACTCTTTGCAGAAGTTGTCTACCATGTTCACGGCCACAAGGTCCATCCTCAGAAAGTTTGGTTAGTTCTGGCCTGTTGACTAGCCAGCCATCTCATACACATCGACCTTTGCTAATTAGAAAAATCAAAAGTGAAACTACATTGCTACTGAGAAAATACATTTCTTTTGAGAAAATGAAGCTGCAGCTGTCTTTCCTTGTGACTCACTAATGCAACCTTCACACATGGACAGGAGACAAAATCAGTTAGGCTATGACAGATGTGATTGCCTGAATGAGTCTGATTTTGTCATAAAATATGTAATTAATTTTTCACATAGCAGTGTACAACCTTAAGCTGTACCACATGTGTTGTGTCATCTTGGCAGATATTCTTTCTCTGATGCAGTGTCCTATAATACCCTCTTGGTCATACATGGTGAACACTTCACCCCAAGCCGCAGCCTATCCCCGGGTCTACAAGAGAACCACAAGAGACTTGTACTTGGCAGTAAATATTTAGCTAATAAAAGAATGTTACTTTCAATGTGTTTATTCTTTCTGGTTACTAATTTATAATAACAATGTGCAAATACTCTACAAAAGCTCCCCAGATCTTAGAAATAATAGCTAATAAGCATCAAACTTCTCATATAAAATATCTTAAATTTAACTTTGTGAGGCTTGACTATATTTTTCTGTGAGATGTTTAAAAATTTACAACTAGGAGAATTTTTTTAAAATCATGACTCTGTTTTGGGTATCAGCACTACTTTTATTTTAGGACTGGTTGGTTTTCTGAAAATTAAATCTTCCTTTCGAGTCATATAAATTCTGTAGCAATTTAAAACACCACAGATTTTTTCCTAGCATTATTTTAAATGATTATATTACAACACAGATACATTCTGATAATGTATAATATCAAATAAATGAAATGAATCATTGAAGTCTATGCTATAAAAATTTATCTTTTTGTCACAAATTCATTCTTGTGTCATACAAATCCTTTTTCCTAATATTGTTTAATATTGACAAATGTTTCATTCTAAGTAACACTGATGATTTCTGAATCATAAATATCTTAGAGCCTAAGTTACTTTGTCAACTCTATTAATTCTGACTTCACACTCCTTCATTTATACATTATATTCTAGAACAGTATTCATTAGAAAGCACTTGTCTAGAAATGGAAGAAAGCAAAATGTGTGCTACCATTGAATAATATTTCTATCATTTAGTATTATGTTTTCATTAATTCTTTAGCCTTAGTTTATATTATATACATATAGTAGATTTTTCCAAAGCATTTCATCTAGGGAGTTCCTGTTACAATGCACACTGTCTTGTATTGACAGTAAGCTTGATGTGTTAGACAATACTGGAATAATATCCAACTCATCTGCATGCTATAATTTTAGGATTAAAAAATAAAACGCAAGTGAGGTAATGTTTGTACTCTCAATAATCATCCACTAGTGCCAAGAAAATTCCGTGAGGACTATAAATATTCGGCAAGAAGAATACGACCAGACTGAAGTTTTATAAGCAGCACAAACAACATGCAAAACTCCAAAAAAGTGAGCTTTCAGTGTAGGAAAGGTTTTGAAGGCAAATGGAATTTATATCATGCTTCATTAATAAAAAATGATTTTGATACATAAGAAAGAGATATAGACCAGACAGTTTGATTGGTGTCAACTTTAAAATATTTTAATGACTAGATATTATTGCAGAAAATAGGGAGATATTGAAGATTTTTAGTTTCTAGGAAACTAGAAAGTGTTTCTTAGTTGTTATCAAAGGCTATGGTGGTCAAAGTTTAGCATGCAATGAAATTCCTTGGAAAGCATTATAACACAGATTACTCAGTCCCACCCCAAAGTATCGGATTCGATTACATCTCAACTCTCTTACAATTTGTTTTTTTAACACTAGTTCCCAGGTGATGTTCATGCCTGAAGGTTGGTGATCATGGGAATAATTGGCAGAGGAAGCTAGTGTTACCGTGTTCAGGGCCTTCACAGCAGTGCACACTGCACACTTCAAAGAAGGATGAAGACGGTGAGCCAGAGACCTGATCCTCCTTGGCTCCCTGTTCATATTAAACCCGCTGTCACACAGACACGTTACCCTCCCCTGTAATTTCATTTTGTGCCTTTGTATCTGGAGAGCAACAGGCAGAGCAGCCAGCAGACTGGAGCTGACTTGAGCAGGCCAATTACTTTTTAGGGACTCAGCAGTGTTTTCAGGGCGTTTTCCTCCGTTGGGCAAAAGTTCAAATACTCCTCCAACAGCAGACCCTTAAGAAGAAGTTCTCATAACTGAAAAACGCTCCCCTAAGCCTGTTGTTTGCTCTGAATATAAGGAGATAAATGATTGTGCAATCTGAGCTGCACAGGGACCATTTGCTCTTTCTTTCTGCGTTGACTTCTCAGGCCCCGAGGCTGTTGTATAAATACCAAGAAGGCAATAAGAGCTTAGTTGTCCCACCATCAAAGAGGAAGCACCCTTTAAAATTGGTTTTAAATATCTCAGGGTGATTCAGTGTGATAAATACCAGCACTACTCTACAATTCTGTCACAAACAAGGGGTTATATTTATTATTTCAATCCTTTTGCTTTCTCTCCCTGTAGTCTCTCCAGAGTTTGTGAAGCTAGAGCAGAGGCAGAACTCATTGCCTGGTGCTAGCAACAAGATGATGTCTGACATTCGAGCTGATAGGAGGATCCCAATGTCTTCCTGGTCTGACTGCTTATGACTTTTCAGTATTTGATCCTGTTATCAGCCAAACTAAGTTAGTTTTCATCCACAATGCCACTTATTTATCTCATTCACTGTTTTTTGTTCATGAAATTTAGTTTGCTAAAACTGTTTTTTTTTTAATTTAGTATCGCTGGCCTAGAGGATGTGAAAGACTAGTCTTTCTTATCAAATAGTAGTTTTCCTGTAAATCCTTCCTCAAGTCTTACAATATGAAGCTTGAACACAAATAGAAAAATGTTTTATTTTTAGACCACTTTATTCTACCTGAGATTTTTGTTAAAAATAACTGAAGTATTTATAACCTCGATTTCAAGCATTTTACAGCTAATTGCAGTGAATTATGGAGAGATGTTTGTATGGGCCTTCCACATAGACTGGCTGAGTAGCTGAATAGTCATTTTATTTCTCTCATCTGTAAAATGCTAACTATCTAACTTGTCCCAAAATGTTATAGAAAATTTCAATATTATAACAGGTGATGAAGATTAGCAAATTGGAAAGCAGTTTATAATGTTACCTGCAGTATCTTTTATGTGGTAATGAATTAAAAATTGTATTTTAGGAAACTAAGAAGTTCACAGACATCTATATATGCAATTTAAAATTTTTAATTTTTCTGAATACATAATGAGCAGGATAAAAGACAAAAGAAATTGACATTTTGTTCATATCACAAGGTTAGAACATCATATTGCGTGGATATACGCATACATAATGTATGCTAGGCATAGTTCTTTTGAGAAAAGTTTTTTTAAGTGTTGTCTGAAAATATGGACATAAGAAAGAAGTAAAGGAATACAAAGTATATTAAATGAAGTGTTGAGGCTAAGATGAGACTGCAGGGTTATAGGTAAAATCAATAATCAGAAGTGAAATTGAAGAAAGATTCCAGTATTTACAGTAAAAATACTGTAAATATTCCATATTATCCTCATTATTTGCAGGAATTAGGCCACGATATTAGTTCCAAACATTCTTAAAAAAATACCCCAACATTTTACTTTAGGTCCAAGACCCCTCTGTTCGATATTATGAGTCACCCAGAAGGAAAAAAAGGATGGATTGTTCAAGAGATGCGTAACTATTTCTGGAGCTGAGTGCAGAGAGCACATCCATCATTTGCTTCTTTTAGGTGATGCATGTCATGTGGTGAACAATGGCATTCTTAGAATTACTGTATAATACCATTGGGTATTTCCCTCCATCAAAGGAGTGGGCACCATGCCATGGGGTAGCTCTGCAAGCTGTACCCCAGGGGCTCATTATCATTGAAATATGTAACTTTTCCTGGGTGGCTGAATCAAAAGATACTCTTTGAAATAACCAAAGGAAGGAAGACTGTTTTAGAGAAAAATCCACCTTAAATTGTGTTGTCCTAAGCTTTTGATTACTTCCATCAGACAGTTAATGTGATGGCAAGTGACCTTTTCTCTGATTTAAGGTCATTTGTTTGGTCAGTCAAGCAGGGCTGACAGAAGCCTGTGTCACGGTCAGTGCCTCTCTCCAAATCAAGTGGGAGGGGTCATCTCAATGGAGGTAAAGAAGGAATTCTGCTGTAATTATCTGGAAAAACATCACACTGTTAACAGTATTGTATCTGCAGTGTGGAGTATTTGAAATGTGTGATGCTACTGGGTAGTTTCCTCTTTCATTTCATGTTTCTATTAAAAATTTTTACAGCATAGTGTGTTGCTTTTATCATTTTTTAAAATCTTCTGGAACCTCACATTGAATCAAACCCAAAAACTCAGTATTGAGTATCTTGGATATGCTGAGCAGCCCGCTCAGTCTCTGATTGGAGGCCTGGTGTTCTCAGTCATGCAGAGGTGTTGGAATCAGTTGTGTAGACTGCTGCAAGACCGTTCAATGATACGTACATTCTGACAATTCAAGCTACATATAATTGTCTTGGGAATCCGTGACATAAGTAGTTATCCTAAACTTTCTAGGTCTTGTAATAAAGAATCATTTTGGACTTTGTTTCACCCAAAGGATTTATGAGTAGGTGGGTACTTATTTTGAGACACATCTGAAAAAACTGTGTGAATGGAATGTTTGGCAGTAGTTGGATGGACACTAATGATATTTAGTGAGGATGGACTTGGGATTATAAAAGTGCTACAAAACATAAATATCAAATTGCTTATAATACCAAAATTTTCTTCACTGAGAAATACTGTGTTTAATAAGCTTATTTGGCATGAAAGAATATTATGCATGATTCTCATTTGCATAATGTAGAATGCTGATTGTTCCAAAATTACTTTTTTTTCTTTCAAGCCATGGATACAGAAGATACCTGTTTTCTTGATAGTTCATTCACTATCTATAAAGCTGCTACCTTCTCAAATCAGAATATATTTTTATCTCCGTAAGTTAAAAATAATCCACTCATTTGTTCAAGAAAAAAAAACCATGGAACTAAATTTTTGTCATTCATGTACTCAATATATTTTCTTCAATTTATTTCCAAAATCATGAACACTAAAAACACAAACTGAGGATATAACATAAACATAAGCCCAGAAATATTTAAAAATAAGAGACATTTTTCTTTTAAGGGATTAAAAGATGCAATAGAAATAAAAACAAGGAGTTAGAAGAATGAAGGTCAAATTAAAGAAAAGGAGAATGAATTGTAAAATACAGTCTTGGCTAAAGGAGCTAGGTAGTTGTGCCTGTGCAACCTCTTTCAGCATTGATCTTCACCCCCCATGAGCACACTTGTGTGCACACACAACCATAGGTACACACACACACACACACACTCATACTGATGATGTTTTGCTCAGCACCAGCCAGGGGATTAGAGACAAAACATTTTTGCTGATGGATTTTATTTATTTTTAGTTGTCTTTAATTCTCATCTCAGTACCAGTCTCTTATCAAGTATCACTGTTTCACTTCTTACTCTTTCTACTTTCCAATTTACTCTTTTTTAAAAAAATCTATTTTAACAGTTTCATGATTCTTTGTTGCATTTCTCTTAACAGTGAAAAGAAAGACAACTCTGTGGAGAAGTATTTTTGTGTATGTTTTAAAAATGTTTGAATTTGTAGATCAGCTAATCTATTCCTTTGTTTCAAAATAATAACAAAGATAAATGTTAACATTTCTGTTTTAATTACTCTCTATTTACTAGGAAAAAAGGAAAATTTGGAATATTGTTCTTATAATAGTTTCATTTTTGCAAGATAAGAATATATATGCCATAGACATATTTCTACATGATAGAAATATGCAGTTTTTTCTTGAGCAATTCATTTTATATATCATTTATAATGAATATGTGCTATCTTTATAATCAGAAAAACTAATGGAACTATGTCAATTCTTTGAGTGCAATGATCATATCACAGAGATGATGCCCCTTGGAAAGCACTCTGTCCACAGCAGAGCCTGCACCAGCCAGGTCCCAGGTGCCACTGTTTTCAGCAACAGAATGAGGGACTCCACTGCCCCCATGTGCACGAGCAGCACAGACTGTCCTTCTTAACTGTTGAAGTCTATTGATTGTGTAATAAATTTCTGTTACATTTCACTTTATAGGAAAGAAACAGATAGTCAACAATGAAACATGGCTCCTTTGAGTCCTCTATAAATGAAAAGGGATACAATGTTTCCAGAAGTACTTGAAAATAACACATAGTTCAATATGGTGCTGTACAATAGCTGCTAAACTTCCATAATCAGAACTGCAAATATACAACTAATAGAAGATTTTAAAAGTATAAGCCAAAAAAGTGAATAGAATTAGAGTCTTAAAATATAGCTTTGTTGTAAATACTTGATTTAATTTATTATTCTCATTAATTGGGATGAAAAAAGAACAAAATAGTATAAATAATAATGAATTTTAATTGAATAAAATTGACCATGGTTTCTGAATACTTTTTACCTCAATATTTCTTTTTTGGATTACCATTTGATTTGGTTCAAACATAGTGAGATTTGCCCATGCCCAAGATAAATTCATCATTGTGTTTTTCCCACTGTCATTCCAAATTTAGTGTGCAGATGCTATCTTAAATCTTTCACTTTAATTACAGTGTCAAGTGAAAATGTAAGGTAGCAGCCAGAGCTGGTGGCACATCCCTGTAATCCCAGCACTGGGGAGGCAGAGGAGTGGGATCGTGTGCTCAAGGCCAACCTGCCGTAGGAGCAAGACCCTTTGCAAAACAAAATAGAAACAGAACAAAAACTGTAGATGACAGGAATAATATTTCATTAAACTGAGAAAGGACAAGAAGGAACAAAAACATATTTCAGTGGTAAGGAAGAGAACGTAATTACACCAACAGAAAGGCTGATCAAAAGGCAGCCTAGGAGAAATCTCAGGTTCTTCCGTGAACACTAAACAGGCTAATTTTAGGAATGCTTACAGCTTAAAAATGTGTAATTTGTCAGTTCCACATAAGAATTGTTGTGAAATCTGTTAAGCCCAACATTGAATATTGTTCTGTTATATTGGCATATGGTAGGTTGATTATTTTCATTAGATATTCTGAACCGGTCTCCTATATGAGTGAGTACATTAAGCTAGTGTTCTTTCCAATAGCCATAAAGTAGTAAGTTGTATGGCAAGGATAAGATTATATTTGTCTGTTTTCCCATCCATGAAAAGTTAGGTGGTTCCTATTTTTTAACATGTTTAAAATGTTTATATATGCTACATTGTGTATGTGTGTGTGTTCTCTTATTCATGAAAAGTTAGGTGGTTCCTATTTTTTCCATGTTTAAAATATGTGTGTATGCACATACACTCATGTCCATATGTATTTGTATAGATGATGTAGATATTGACAATATGCATGCAATCATCCATGTTATACATATAAAGAAAATTCTTAAATATGTTTATAAATGTGCGTGTATGTAATATGCAAATATATAATGAATGTGTGTGTATATACACTGTATATATTTGATCAATTGTGTCTGTAGGAAGAATTCTTGAAAGTAGAAGTACATGCTAATACATATACATACTTTCAAAGTTTGAAAATATTTACATAATTAATTTATTTAGTTATCTATATTTGTTCTCATACATTGATAGGCTCAATTTACTCCAATATTTAAAACAACTTGTCTTGTTCTAATATTTAATTACTTCAACTTTAATGTTTAATTAATTTACATAGCTTGAAACTATTGAAAATAAGGGAATAAAATAAGAACATAAATCCACAATGAGAAAATCAAGACATTTAGTTAAATAGTAGTTTTTCATGGTCACAGGTCTCAAAACATCGATGTCAGTGATATAAATGCCATGTGTAAGCTATTGTAAGCACAACCAATATATATTTTTAAAACAGTATTTTAATATTTATAGTACCTTATATATTTGTTTGTTCATTTATTCTATATATTTAATAAAAAGAAAATTTAAAGTAAGGAAAACAAGTTAGACTTTTTAGAAGTACTGACTTTTGAGACACAAGCAATCTAATAACAACCAAACAATGTTTAATGAAAAATTCAAATAGAACCAATGATTTAACTTACAAAAAGGCCTAAGATCCTATATCACATTCTTGATACTAAATATGTGTTTTGGGAATGATATAATGCTAAATTATACTACAAATATTAACAGACTTGGAAATCCAGAGACATAAATACAGTCTCAGGGGAGTAATTAATAATGCTTAATATAAGCACAAAAGATGTGAAACGTAACTGGGGTTGTGGCTTATTAGTAGAAGTTTTTGAGTCAGAGAAATGATAAATTAGGCAAGGAAAATGAAAGAAAAAAAAAAAGGCTTTCAAACCCGAGACAAACATATTCCAGAGAAGCCCATTTACCATGCTGAGGAAAGAGAGAGTTCTAAAAATGTAGCATTAGGAGCCAGGTTTGGAAAAAAATTCCTAGGAGCTTCTACTCTTGGTTTTGCATTTTCTTTTTTCTTTTTTTCTTTTTTTTAATCTTTTTTATTTTAAAGAGAATAAAACAAAACAGAACAAAGCAAATCAGAATAGAACAATGCAAGCAACAGAAGACTTCAAAACAAGACAATAAGAAATCAACAGTGGCTACCATAATGTCTCTTGTTTTCTTCGAAATAGTTGTCCATATCTTCACACACAACAATATCAAACATAGCAAAATACTATAAAACCGATCAAAAGAATGAAAGCATTACAGGACTTCAACTCCAGATAATAAGAAAGGAACAATGGTTTCTATAATGTCTCATTTTCTTCAAAACAGTTGTCCATACTATCACACAATAAAATTAAACAAAACGCAACAGAATAAAACTGATTAAACAAACAAATGAAAACATTATAGGACTTCAAAATAAGAGGAAAACAACCATGAATACCATAATACATCCCATTATGTTCAAAATAGCTGCCCATACCAGACACAGTAAAATGTAACAAAACAAGACAGAACAAAACCAAGCCTAACAAAATTGTGAAAACAATACAAGAGTTTAAGCCAAGACAGTAAGAAATTAGCAGTGTCACTACCTTCTCCTCCCAGGTGTTTCCTCCCCTATCACTTTTTATAATATACAGTGTGCTTTTTTGATCCCTCCAAGTCCTTCTGTTTTTTATGCTGGGGTTCACCCATATGAGTTCAAACTGTTTCACCCATGAACATGATCTCCAGTTGCATCCATTTACCTACAGGAACCTCAAGATTATTCTACTTTATAGTTGGGTAGCTTTCCACGGTACAAAAAATACCGTATCTTTCTTATCCATTCTGTGGTTGATGGGCAAGGTTACCCTTGCTTTTTTTCTGATCTCCTGTTGTATGGAACAATTGTTTTCTCTCCTTTGATTTTCAGTCTATAAATTTCCTTTCCAGTTAAATGTTTCATTTTTAAAAATTTTTTTAAATTAATTTGGAGGTAGTGAACTACAACAGAACAGGATGGAATAAAGCCAATTGAGACAGTGTAGTAAAACTGGTACAGAACTTCACAGGCTACTGGGATAACAGTAATAGGTACCATAGTATATCTTGTTATCTTCACAATAGTTGTCCTTTCAATCAGGTATAGCAAAATCAAAGGAAATACAGAATATTATAGAACTTATCAAAACAGAACATTGAATAGAGCAATACTATTAATCAGGACAAAGCAAAATGATGATAAAAATATTTGCCTTCAAAGAGATGGTAGAAGGAAATCACCCTTATTTGCTATATTACATATGGTCAACCTCCCAAGAGATGCTCAGATCTCTGGCTCCCACTTGCTGGCGGGAGGGCGGGGGGATGTTTGATTCTCAGCCCATAGGTCAGTAGATTCACAGCCACTTACCAGGGCAGCAGGCTGCTTGCTCAGTTTCCCAGTGCCTTAATTTCCAACATGGCGTGGATCTCTGGAGGCAATGCTGCTTCTTGCCCTGGGGTAGCCGCGGCTTGCCAGACCACAGCCACTTACCAGAGCGGCTGGCTGCTTGCTCAGTTTCCCAGCCTGTTTTGCATTTTCTAGCAGAGAGCTCCTGAAGGTATGTGAAGAGGCAAGAAGCAATTATTTGTGGGGAATTTCATTTGGCAGGGAGTATTAAGTGGACTATGGGAAAAGTATTAAGAAAGGTACCAGAATTGTTATAGAACTTTCTTTCTTTTCTTTCTTTCTTTCTTTCTTTCTTTCTTTCTTTCTTTCTTTCTTTTTCTTTCTTTCTTTCTCAAAGATCATAGTCAATCCTTGTGACTAGATACAAATCAACATAGAAAAACCAATAGCTTTTCTATACATGAATAAAAACTACCTGAAAAAAATCACAAAAATAATTCCATACTATATGCAAATTATACTTCAAAAATCTGACTTAAAAAAAGCCTACCAAGGAAAGCTACATAGAGGCTCATTAATCTTTTCTTTAGAGCACATGGGGTGTTTGTTTGTTTGTTTGTTTGTTTTTCTCTTTTTGGTACAGGGGATCGAACTCATAACCTCCCACTTGCCAAGCAAGCACTTATGCCACTGAGCTAGATCCCTGGCCTAAACAGATGCGTATTTTTATATTCCCATAGTAAAACACTTTATTTTTATGTGCCTGAAAAAATATGTGCAATAACTTCAAAAATGTAAATGAATACAATGTCTAAGAATCAGCATAGCCAGGAGGTGAAAGACCTCTGCAATGAAAATTACAGAATACTGATGAAAGAAATTGCATAAGATACTGTAAAATGGAAATATCTCCCAAGTTTATGGGCTAGCAGAAGTAATATTGTAAAACTGGCCACAGTACCAAAATCAACTTACAGATTTAATGCAATACTTATCAAAGTTTCAAAGACTTCTTTAAACAATTATAAACCACTTCTAAAATTCTTATGGAAATATAAAAAAGACCTAGACTATCTAAAGCATCCTATGCAAAAAAGAGCAAGATTTGCGGTCTCACAGTGCCTGATTTCAAACTGGGTTATACAACAAAGCCATAGTAACACAGAAGCATAGTTTGATACAAAGATAGTTACATCAACCAATGGAAAAAAGAGAGGACAAAGAAAGAAAAAATACCACAACTACATCTGTCTGATTCTTGAGAAAGAGCTCAGAAACATACACTTGAGAAGAGCCTTGTCAACAAATGGGGTTGGGGAAAGTGGACATTTATAAGACTGAAACTTTTCTGTGTTGCTGATGAGAATATAAATTTGTACAGTGACTGTGGAAATCAGTATGGAATTTTCTAAACAAAATGAAACAAAGCAAAACACCCAAAGAAACCTAAAAACAGAGCTGCTATATCAGCCAACTATACCATTCTTTGGTACATACACCAAATAATTACGATACCCTAGTATAAAAAAGCTGCATCCCATGTTTTTAGGGCACATTTCCCAGTGGCCAATAAAGAACGGCTTAGGTACCTTGCAATAGATGAGCAGATAAGGAAATTGTTGTGTACTCACACAAAGGAATGTTAGTCAGTCAAAAAGAAGACCTGAGGTCTGTATTCTGCAGAAAAACGGATGAAACTGGAGATTAATCACACTGAGCAAAATCACCCAGACTCATTTTTATTAATCTGTGGAAACTGGAAAAGTTGATGTGAAAATAAAAAGGAAATTATTATTAGACAAGAGGACAGGAGTATGGGGGAGGAGATAATTGAGATCAGTGAGCACAATGGAAGGAAAGTCATTGTTCATTACATCATTAAGAGACTGTGATGTTGACTTGAGTTGTAGTGAAAAGGTATCCATTACATTCCTTTAGTAACATGGCAGATGTTAAAACTATATCTATAGCATAGACAATGTCTTATTTTCGAAAAGAGCCCTCCTACATTGCTGGTGGGAATGTAAAGTAGTGAAACAATTATTGAAATCAGTTTAGGGATCCCTCAAAAAAGCAACAATAGAAATGCCATGTGATCCAGCTGTTCTGTTTCTAGGTATCTTCCCAAAAGAGTTAAAAATATTACATTACAGGGGTGCAGGTATATAAATGTTCATAGCAGCACAATTCATAGTAGCTGAATCTTAGAAGCATCTTATGTGTCCATCAACAAACAAAAAAACATGGTATTTATACATAAGGAAATACTACTAGATAGAAAGAAGGATAAATTTGAGTCATTTGTAGGATTATCAAATGCTTTTTGAAAACATAATATGAGGTGAAATAAATCAGACACGCAAGCTTAAATGCTGTGAGATATGAGAAATCCAAAGTATAGATAAAGGGTAGATAAAAGAAACAGGCATAGATCTTTTGCAAACAGGAAGGGGACTGAGAGTTGGAGGAGGTAGGGGACATAAAAGAATTAAGATATGTACATGTACCCTACTATCCACAGTGAGTGTAAGAATTATGTATCACAAATGAAGTAAAAAAAAAGTGAAAATGGAGGAGGAGGATCTAGAACTAGGAGGAGGGAGAGAACAACACGAATAAAAAGAATCAAGATATGTTAAGTACATATTGATGGATGAATATAAGCATTATGTATTGCAAACATATACTAATAAAAATATTTAAAAATTAATACTGTTAAAATACATTAATGTAAGATATATCAAATAATTGTCTAGAATGGTGTCTTTTTAACTGTGTTGATCTATCTCTTGGACTAGGATTCCAAGCACATTTTTCTTTTGTAAGAGTATTTTGGATTTGTGCTATTATAAAATGTTTCCCAGCAGAGGAAATTAAGAATTACTGTGTGAGAGTTGATGGATAGGTAAATTAGCTTGATTGTAGCAATGCTTTCACAGTATGTATCTCAAACATTATGCAGTATACCTTAAATATGTACAATTTGATTTTTTAATCTTGAATAAAAATACTACCAAAAACTAAAAATAGGGAAAAAAATCAGCCCTTCCCATGGTAGTCCAAGGCTGTCCTTTCTACATTGGGAAGGCTTTTATGCTTATCATTTGGATTTTACTTAAAGAACTGCTTGATACTTTGTATTGTTCTTCATCCATTGTTTATTTTGATCAGTGACAGTTTCAGCAATCTTACCAATGGTAAAATGTATGACATAATCTTGTTGTACATTCTCCTAGACTAGTTTTCCCCCTCTGTAAACTAGCATTATGTGATGTACTGGGGAAATGATGTCCTGGGGAAATGAGGCAAAACATTTTCTTCATGTCTGAAATTCAGATCTAACTGTGCATCTCTTGCAGATAATTAGAAGCAAAGAATCCCCATGACTCTGCACAACTGGTCCACAGGCATGGACAGTGCCGTCACTTTGAGTATTTGAGTTTGGCATGACAGCTACCAGGTGTTACAGGCTTCCTTGTTTTTAAAGCAAATTAGAAAAAAAAAGTTAGTGCTTTCACAAATGAAGCAGAACAGATTCTGCCAGCATAAAATATCTGGCCTACATTTTAACAAAGTAAATTCCAGCTGTTTTGACTAAGGACCAAACAACCTGTTTCAGTTCACATGAATCACAATGTTCTCAAATCTGTTATTCTCAAAATCACTCACATGCACCTCAGGTACTTGGGCAGCAGTGTGGATTCTTGTGAAGCTCCTGAGGATGAACAGACATTGTTTGACTGATTGAAATAGTCACATCTGTGATCCACTTGTGAGTTCTTTGTTTATCAGAAAATACGCTTTTGTAATTATTTATGATTTTTTGTATGTTAATTAACCTTCTCCATTAAGTTATATAATCTAAAATAGAAGACATAAAAAAACAATTGCCTTAATTTTCAGGGTAGTTTTATTTACTTTCATCGAAGGGTTTATTTTTAAAAGTAATTTAAAGTAGTATCTCCTTATTTGCTTTATGTAAACATATCTGTACATGTATTAGACTATAAAGATAAACTCATTCACTAATATTCACTACATTCATCTAAAATTGTTCTTTTTGTTCTGCCATATTTTTTTCAGATTTTTATAAGCTCTGTTATGATACTGGAAAGGACCCATTCCAGTTCATTACTGCTAACTTTTTTTCTTTTTCTTCTTCTTCTTTTTTTTTTTTTTTAATCGGTACTGGGGATTGAACTCACGACCACGCGCTTGTAAGGCAGACACTTATGCCACTCAGCTAACTCCCCCTGTTTTGTCATATTTTTAAATGTTATCATCACCCAGTCCATTATTCTTGCAAGAAATTTGGGATTCTGGGATCTTCTGTTAGACCAAACAAATTTTTAAAAATTTCCCGGCTTCATAACTTAACACTGACATAGCCATACGGTTCATTTTTAAGGATGCAATATCACAAGTGCACTAAACTGGTTGTGCTTCCTTTGAAGATGGTAGATTTCCACATGTTTGTTGAAGACAGAGAATACAGGAGTAGTACAACCATTCTTTGGTTGATGGATATTTGGGTTGTTTCCAAGATTTAGCTATACAAACTGTGCTGCTGTATATGTAGGTACTCATATATCACTATGCTGAAAAATCACTCATATCAGCTAATGATATAGAATGGAATATGGTACTATATCATTTAATGCTGTTATATTCCTATTAATTTTCTTTGAACTATTTATGCTATTCCTATTTTCTTTGAACTACTTATGCTAACTACCATAATGACTTTAAAAAGGTAAATGGCAGTGACTATAACATATCATATATGAAATATGCACCATATGAGACTTTTTCAAATGTGTGTGTATAGTGATAGCCAAAATTGAAATTTCCTTTCCATCATTTGTTTGCCTCAGACATATAAAAACATAATTTTTTCTTTTTTTCCTTCAGTTTACTATTTGTCTTTATGTTGTGTTCAAAAGGAGAACCTTAACTATAACAATTAAAACTAAAATATAATGCTATTATATGATTCTAGAGAGTTCTTTTGGATGAGCTATAATAAGATAGAAGGGTTATAATGAATTTCTGATGGATAACTGCACATAATTATTTAAGGACTTGATATCCCTTTGAAAAATATGATTCTACACTCTCCTTCACTGTTGTGATGGGAAAATTACTTCCAGAAGCCGAGCTCATGCTAAAATCTTTTTGTATTTTTCAAATTTACTATCACTCCAAATTGGAATTATTTGTGAAATTAGCTTGTTCTTGTGGAGTAGTGATTTCTTATAATTATACATTATAAAATCTCAAAAATGAAATGCCAGCATGCACTATGGTTATGGAAAGATCATATAATGGGATTCTGTATAACTCTCTGAGGTCATCCAACACTTAATGATCCATTACTGCCATAATAATAGCCTAGAAAAAGCTATTAATGATAAAACTATGATATTAAACTAAGTTAGGGTATATTCGATACTTTTAACATATTTGGCAGATAAAACACTATTTAAAGCGTAACAATTGACCTGAGGGGCACACTAGAATAAAGATATGAGCATCTTAATAGTTCTTAATATTAAGTAGGAATGATTGTCATTAATGTGTATCCATTTAATGAACTTATAAATGAGAGGAAAGGTCGGCATGATAAACATGAATATACAGTAGGTTTATACTAAGATACTGGTTAGTTTCCACAGTTTAACTATGAAAGGTGAGTTCTGGTAACAGTAAAAATATTTAGAAATGCTACAGTAATTGCACCCCAGAAAAATAGTGCAACTAATCAGGTAGGGTTCATACACCTATTTGAGTCCTTACATGGCATATCCTGGGACTATCTGCCAATCATGAAACCAAAAATTAAATAACTTACCCAATGTTGTGAAATAAGCAAATACAGTGGTGACATCCAAACTCAAGTCCTGGCCATCTAATTTCACAGCCTGAATTTAGTAGAAACTTGTGGAGGTAGATGATAACCAACAAACAAAAAATGCCATTTTCAGAAACATTTGGTACCTTGATAGGTGATTGTTCTGTTTTCTCCCTTGTTACTTCTTTAAAGCATAAAGACTCAGATCAAACAAAATATGTAAGGATACCCTCAGGACTGCAAAAAAAAAAAGCATAAATTGGTGAACAGTAAATAAATTGTTTCACTCTTGGTGGGGTAAAGTATATTTAACTGCACATCTGCACAAATGACCTGCATAACTAATGCACCTGCACTGAATAGCAATGAGAGAGTCTGCTCTCGGAGGATGTAAACAAGTATCAATTTCATGCAGTTATGTAATTTGATGAAATCTCCCTCTCTCTCTCTCTCTCTCTCTCTCTCCCTTTCTCTGTCCCTTTCTTTAGACAGGGTATCACTGTACAGTTAAGGCTGGCATTGAACTCACTATATAGCCCAGGCTGGCCTCAAACAGAGCAATCTTCCTGCCTCAGCCTTCCTAGTGCTGTGATTACAGACATGCATTACCATGCCCAACTTAAAAGGTTCTCTTAAAGAGAGAGTAGAAGCATAATTTCATGTGACACTTAAGAAATATTTTCACCTTCCGAGCCTAACATAACTTCATTTTTAGCTGGAACACAGTATGAATGATCAGAAACTTGGGATACTGACATAAACTTTTAATCATTTGCACTTACTGGTCAGACTAGTCTCTGTTCTCTCTCTCATAATTAGACTTTTACTTTTCTGCTTTCCCAGTTCATGGGTTTTTTGCATGTTTTATACAAATACACGTTCTTGTATATTCATGTATAGTCTCCATATGTGCAGATTCTACGTTCAACCATTCAAACAATGGCCTATCCTAAATATTTAGAAAAAAAGTGTGTGTACCAAATATGTAGCATTCTTCCCTTAGGGATAAAGTTTAACTGCAGTTTGTATAACATGGACATTGTGTTAGTTATCATAAGTAAAACAGAGATAATTTAAAGAATGTGAGAGGATGCGTATAGGTTACATGTAAGTACTATACCATTTTATAGAAAAGACATGGACACAGGCAGATTTTGGTGGTTACTGTAGGATCCATTAGGATCCACTAACACGAGTTCCCACTACCATTGTGAATACTGACGGATATTCTACATAGCAATGTCTGTCTATAATTCTATATTTATTGTGCATGTGTATACACAATAAATTGCTAAACTCTACTTAAAATAGTAATTATATTGAAGTAGTACCTCTCACAGCCACACACCTATTGATTTGGTAGTACTGTATCAATTTTATACTATGCAAAATAAGTTTACAAAGGAACAAATACATAAACTTTGCAAAGTCGCTTTGTCATTCTAAACATCTTTGCTTTGCTTTGTTTTGACTAGTAGAGCAGCACATTCTTTGGAGAAAAACCAGAAGAACTGTATGAAGTTGGAATGACAGATTAAACAGCAAAGGCCAGACTATAAAAATGTAACCTGTGATTCATCTTCTGAGTCTCAAATCCCACTCAGTTTCATAGAACAGCTGAATGTGAGGCTGGTCTTTCAAGGTTCTGTCTCCTTTCTGAATAGCTATCTGCATAGAACAAGAAATTCAAAATACCTTCTTTATTATTACCATATCCTTCCTTTCTTAGAAAAATATTATCAAACAAGAAAAGAGTGAGGCTTTTTCTTGATTGATGATAATTATCTAAAATGTGCTTTTTGCAATTTTTCTCTCTTATCAAACTTAATTCCTTTTGGTGTGCACTTTGAGTGCTGTGTTCCTAAACCAGAAAAAGTCATGATTTAGAGGTGTTAGTTGACCTGTTCCTGTCGGTTCCTAGAGGGAAGGTGTTTACAAAGGAGATATTACCAGGTAGTCACAAGGAGACAGAGCACCTAAGGCAAAGCATATTAAAATACATAAAGGAAATACATTCAAAATATGAATAAGAAAATCTGTTCAAACTTACTAGTTGTCACTTATAAGTTGTCACTATGTTAAACTTGCAAAAATAATGTAAAAACCAATCAGAGCAATTTCTAAGTAAAATGTAGAAATGTGCACATTTTCCTGATGGAAATGTGAATTCTCATGAACCATTTGAAAAAGCATTCAGCCAATATCCATTACATATATAGATTACATGTGTGTGTGTATATATATATATATAATATATATAGGTATAGATTATATATATATTACATATATAGGTATAGATTATATATATATATTTAATCTGCCAAACACTTCCTCAAAATCCATCACATAGACAAATGGTAGGCTACAAATACTTAATGATTTATGTACAGTGGATTAATAGTGGCAAAATTTAAAAAGAATTGATGACCAATCAGTGTTGGAATAGCTGTATAAATTTTGGTATACTCACATCATAAGATATAATGTACCCCAAAAGGAAAGAAAATTATGCTGTTAGGTTTTTTGCAGTGTTCACTGACAAATTACTGGACTTATTTCATGAGTACTGAGTGAGCATTTTAATTTGTGTATTCTATCAAAAATGTTGCTTTACTTTATGTAAACATTAAAGAATATTTTCCAAATTTAATGTACACCAAGTAAATTGTTATAAGTGATATTTTACCAGAGATGTCAGTTTATTTTTCAATTAATATTGTAGTTTGATTATTATATTTAAAATTCTAACACAGAAAGACAATCAATTCATAGGAAAAACCTGCAATTCTATTTTCTTTGTGTTTTATAAAAAATGTACAATCAAATTTTTAGAATTTTATATGAGAGTGTGATAACTATTTGATATAAATTCTTTATATAATTATTAGGAAACAGATTTTTATGGACAACAAAATGTAATTTAACTGATTACAATTTTATATATAAAATCAGGAATATAATCCTTAATTTTAGCAAATTATACACTACTACCATTTTGAAATGACTATCTAGAAAGATTAACACAGCACTGATTAACACAGAACTGTTTTGTTTAAAACGTTTTTTGGCCATTGTCTACTCAAGTTTGTGGATTCATGAGTAAAAGCTAACTATCAGCAAAATAAAAAAGAGTTCTAATATGCTGAAGAAAAATTACAATATGAACTCTTAAATTATTCATATTAACCAGTGAAAAGTACTTGGATTCTGCAGGTACACACTGAAATTCTGCAATGCAAAAATACCTAAGGAAAGTTAAACAAAGGAGATATAAACTGAAATTCAAAGAAATTTAAGCAAATCTTTATTGTAATACTTGAAACTACCATGGATATTTAATGGTGCAGTTAAGATTTCACATACAGTTCTGACCCTTGCATTTTTACAAACTGTATTTGGAAGTTATTATTATGCAATATGTTTTTGCATCCTCCCAAAATCAAATTTCAAAAATTTCTGCATGTGTTTAAAATTTTAAGTTCCCTTGTTTGATATTTGAATTTCATTTGTGATGCATACTTTTCTAGTTCTGAATTGCATGAAAGAGGGTCAGGGAGATAGTGGCACAGTGCCTACTTGGCAAGCGTGAGATCCTGAGCTCTAGTCCCAGTGCTACCACCATCTTTCATGTAAGGCATGAAAGATAGCTTACAATGATTTTTGTAATCATGTATTTTAAAGATTATAATTTGTAAAAGTAGAAAAAATAGAAAGCATAATAGACACCCTAAACATACTGTAGACTATCTCTGACTGACAAGTCTCAATTTATGATTTTATTTATTTTTGTAGTACCAGGAATTAAAACCAGGACACACTACATCTTTAGGTGGGTTTAAAATTGTGATCCTTCTGCCTCAGCCTCCCACACAGGCATGTACCACCACTCCCAGTTTAGTTTTTGACTTTATAATCATGCAAAAGCAATAGGCAGGGCTGAGGATATAGCTCAGTGGCATAAGCACCTGCCTGGAAAGTGCATCTCTTGATTTTTAAAAATTTTATGAATATGTGTTTGCAGCACATAATGGTTACATTCTTCATGGGGTGTTGTTACATGTACATAAACTATCTTAATTCTCTTATGTCCCTTTCTTCCTTCCCTTTTTTCCTTCACTCACTGTCTCTTGGTCCCCTTATCTATATAAGACCTATTTCCTTACTTCTTATTACCCGTCTTTTATTTAGCTCTTTTAATTATGTATACTTTGGGCTTCTCATACAAGCAAAGCTTTGATGTTTAAGAGCAAATGTCTGATTGTTTCAGTTGGCATATGTTTTCCAGGTGCATTCATTTTTCTACAGATGACAAAATCTGTCCTTCTTTATGGCAGAATAGTACTCCACTGTTGTATTTTCTTTTCATTTGCGTTAGACATATGAGCCTTGAATTTTGATCTTTCCTGGGCTAGTCCTATGTGGTGTGATCCTGGTGATTCTGGGCAGTGACAGCACAGTGGAGTTCCCAGTCAACCACTGGATACTGAGGAGAACCACCAATGATCTACACTGTGTAATTTTTAAAATATTTTTGAGAGACAGATATTCAATAAATGGCATAGGACATACTAAACTCTTCACTATAAAATGGCCTTCTTATTAGATCACTCCAGTACTAAGAGCTCTCCAGGGAAACAGAATCAACAGAAAAATTGTGTAAAAATTTAAAATTATGCAAGGAATTTATTAGGATTTCAGGATACGAGGCAGAGAGGAGAGAACTGGCATGAGTATAGGAGGGATCCTGTCAGAGACAATCAGAGAAGAGTCGCTAAAATACAAGGACTTGGAATTGGAAGCAAGGCAGAGAATTTCACCCTGAAATGGAAAATTAATCTGAAAAGTTAAATATCAAACCAGATATCTGAGTAGTCAAAATGGGGAAATGGCGGCTCCATGGCTGATCGGCCTCATCCTCACCCCACGCCTCCAGGAGCAACTATTGTGAGAACATCCCTGGCAGTCTGGTGGGCTGAAGAAGCACAGCAGAAAGTAATGTGTGGGGCAGGCTCTATGTACACAGTATGAGTCCCCTCTCCCCTCACCCTCCAACACTGGGAAATGCTGCGTCCTTGAGGGAGCCTCTGCAGCACTTCCATAGGCGAGGAGAGAGGTGACAAATAAATGGCGCCTACCAACTCCACCGAGTGACCACATGATGAGTCTACCCAGCACCTGCCTGCCCAGTAAGCCACTGTGCTTGTGAGGAAGAGTACCAAAGCCAAGCCAAGGGACCATGTCAGACTCTACCTCCTGCCTAGAGGGTGTAATTCATGAGAGTTGTCAGTTTGGGTTTTGAGTGGAAGGAAAAGAGGAAATTGGTGTGGTTGCCTGCAATCAGCACAACTAAGACAAGAAGGATTCATGTGGGCACTCAGCTTTGTAGCTAAGTGTTCACTTCAAATTTCATGTTGCTTCTTGTTGAAGTGTTTGATCTGGGCCCTCATCATTTGTTTTATTGCTTGTCTTTTTACCTTCTCACTTTGAATTAGTAGTTGTTTATTTTCTCACTCTCTTCTCATCTTTCTGTTTCCTTTCTTCAGTGTTGGCTTCTGTAGAAATACTGTTTTCTTATTTTAAAGTGTTCCCCCTATATCCTGCTCTCTCTTACTCATTTCTATCTCTTCTCTCATACTAAGGTTACTTCCTTTTTGTTCTATACTTTTTGCTCTCCTTTATCTTACCTGGGCTCCTTGTCTTCCCTGGCCTCCTTTCTAACTTGCAGGTGCACAAATGTACCAACAGCTCTCCTCAGACCCAAATTACACTCACTCTAGATCTCATCACTGCTGCCACAAATATCTTTTTAAAACACTCAATGCTAATCTTTCACTCTAACCTGAACCTCGATTTAATTTTCTGTACCTACTATTATTTCTCCTAGCTACCTGTCCCTCTACTGACTTACACTCCTCATTCATCCATCATTGCGTATCTTCTATTCTCCTTCCTCTTCACAGACTAACTGCGTATAGCCATGTGGTATAGGTTTGAAGGTTATTTGAAAAGCGTGAAAGTATGAATACAAGGTTCAACACATGTAAGTGTTGTATAGTCAGATCTGTTGGTACTGTTGTAACTCAGTAATTCTTTCCTTGCAACATAGTGACAGGTTTAGACAAATAAAACCATGAATTTATCACTGGAATGCAGAATCTAACTGAAAAGATCATGTAAAAATTTCTTGCACTCTTCTGAATTTGACTTTTGGGTGACTATTATAAAATAATCCTATAAATTGTGTGTCCTGTATTAAATATATTTCCTTGCAACTCTGACTACAAAAATGACTAATGTAGAAATGTAATAAAAACTTGGAAAAGCTAGGTAGAATAGTTCAAAACATGAAATAACAAATTTATCAAAGATGCATATTTTATGAAAAAATACATAGAAATGCCAGAAGTAAAGAATGGTTCAGAATTCATACATTGTAGAAATCTCTGTTTTGAGGAGGTGTATTCTGAAAATGATAACAAAAATGGTAGTTAAAACAAATTACTGAGAGAAGCCTTAAAAATGATAAAAGAATACAAAAAATGCACCTAACAGCTACTAGACAATACTGAGAGGAACAACATAAGGGTAATTGGGATTAGAGAAAAACTAAAACAACACACACAAAATATAAAATTTGGTTACATAAATCATAGCAGAAAATCATCCAGTAAGTGAGGGAAATTCAGTATACAGTTAAGCAAAGATTACAGAGCATCAACTCATACAATGAAAGAAGAGGCTCTTCATGATACATCTTAGTCAAAGTTTTAGATGTCCAGCATAAAAGGCAGAATATTAAAACTATCACAGCAAAGGTGAAAATTAGGTATAAAGATAAAAACATTAGAATTACAACATATTTTCAGCATAAAACTTAAAGGTTAGGAGAGACACAAATGAAATATTTCAAGTCATAAAAGCAAACAATTTCCAATCCAGATTAACATACTTCATAAATTTTTCAAAGTGGATGAGGAAATAAGGACATTCTATGAAAAGAACAACCTAAGAGATTCATGCACATCAGATCAACACTCCAGAAAATACTGAAGAGTATTCTGAACAAAGGCAAGGAAGCAAAAAAAGTCAAAAATTCAATTGGAATAAGCACATTAAACAAGGAAAGTGTAATTTTAAAAGAGAAAAAAAAGAAAACCAAAGGTGTCATCAATAGAAAAAGAATGCCTGTGTCAGGAATAAATCAGCATCTTCAGTAATAACTCAATGTGAATGGCTTCATCTCTGTCATTAAAAGACACAAACTGGCAACTGGTTAAGAAAACATGATTTAACAGTCTGTCACATTCAAGAAACAAATGTAATTCAAAATGGTTTTCATAGAAAACAATAAAAAGGTGGCAAACAAACTTTCATGCACTCATATCCTGAAAGCAAGTGGGATAGTAATTTTATTCTCAGATAAATTATACTTCAATCTAACACTGATAACATAAAACAATATCACTGTATTAGTGTTTCTGTTTCACTGTGTTAGTGCACAGTGAAACAGAAAGACACAACACTTGTAAATATATATGCACCAAATACTGCAGCACCTATTTTTATAAAACAAATACTGCTGGACATAAAGATAAAAAAACAGTAAAATCATAGTGAGTGACCTCAGTTCTTCACTTTCACAGAAACACAGATCAACTAAGCAAAAAAATCTACAAAAAATATCATAACTAAACGGTACCCTTGAACAAATGTACTTAGTGGATATTTGGAGATTTCTCCATCCTACTGCAAAAGAATATGCATTCTTTGCAACTGCACATAAACTTCCTCCAAAATTACACCTGAAACTCATCCATAAAGCCAGTGTACATAATTACAAATGAATAAAAATTACTCCATGTTTACTATGAAACTGTTATGCATTGAAACTAGAAATCAATCAGTGAAGAAACCACATGTAATGTGAATACCTGGAAATTTAATAACTCTGGAACACCAATTGGTCACAAAATAAATCTAGAAAAAATAAACCTAGAAAAAATTTATTTTTGAAATCAAACTACTATAACTTCACAGCTCACCAGAACCTGTGGGACACAATGGAAGCAGTCCTAACAGGAAAACTTATTGCAATCAATGCTAACATTAGAAAATCAGAGTGAGCTCAATTAACTAACCTAATGAGGAACCTCAAGATACTGGAAACACAACAACAGTCCAAACACAAATGAAACTGAAGGAGGAAAATTATAAATATGAAAGTGGAAATTGTTGAAATTGAGACAAAAAATTATACAAATAATAAGTCAAGGAGCTGGTTCTTTGAAAGAATAAACAAAATAGACTCATCAAACTTACAGAGCGAGACAGAGACAGTGACAGAGAGAGGACTCATCATTGCAATTAAAGAAAAAAGATGAAATCATGATGGACACCATTGAAAGGCAGAAGACAGTAACTATAATACTATGAAAACTCATATTCCAATAAACTGGAAAATGTTTAAAGAAGTAGACAGATTTTTAGATTGTTATGAATTACCAAAACTAAATCAAGAAGACATAAAAATGTTGACCAATCCAAGAACAATGAGATTGAGGCAGTAATAAAATCCTACCAAATAAGAAAAGCACAGGACCTGCTGGATTCACTGTTGAACTCCACAAGATCTTTAAGGACATTATAATGCCAATTCTTTAATTAAATTGAAAGGGCAGGGGTACTTTCAAACTCATTTCTGGATGCCAGCATCACTCTGATCCCCAAACCAGACAAAAGCCTAACTAAAAAAGAAAATTACAGGTCAATCTCTTTAGTAAACATAGATGCAAAAATCCTCAATAAAATATTGACAAATAGCTTGTAAAATATCACAAAAAAAGATCATACATAATGTCCAAGTAGGTTTTGTCCCAGGGTGGATATGATGGTTGAGAATATACAAACGTGTGATGAGCCATGTAAACAGAAGGATGGGGGAAAACTCACAAGAGCATATCAATAGATGTGAAAACACTTTCGACAGAATACAACACCCACTTGTGATAAAAACCCTGATGAAAAGAGGTAGAGCAAGACATTTCCTAAACCTGATAAAACACTATGTATGACAAACCAATGATCAAATCATATTAAATTGCAGAAACTGAAAACTTTTCTTCCAAATAAGGAACATGACAGGAATGGCCAGTATTACCATTTCTATTTAGTATAGTACTCAAAATATTAGCCAGAGAAATAAGGCAAGAGAAACAAAAGAAAAGAATACATATAGGAAAGAAAGAAATCAATCAATTGTAGATGAAATGATCCTCCTCTTAAAAGACCCAAAAAATCCACCAAAACAATCCTAGAATTGATAAACGAATTCAGCAATATAGCAGGATTCAAAATTAACACCAAAATATCAGTAGTATCTTTGTACATCAATAATGAACTCAGTGAAAAAGAAATCATGACAACAATACTATTCACGGTAGCATCAAGAAAATTTAAATATCTAGGAATTAACCTAACCAAGGAAGTGAAAATCCTCTACAAAGAAAACCATGTTACTTTGTAAAATGATATTGAAGAAGAAATCAGAAAATGTAAAGATGTTTTATGTGAGTTGATAGGCAGAGCCAATATTGTCAATATGGCCAAATGATATGTAGATGTAATTCAATTGCAAATTAAATACCTGCAGCATTCCTCACAGAGTTAGAGAAAACTATCCTTAAAGTCACATGGAACTAGAGGAGACCCACAATAGCAAACACAATTCATGACAACCACAGCAAAACTAGAGGCATCAAAATACCTGACTTTGAGTTATACAACAAAATTATGCTGAAAAAATGGTGCAATATTAGCACAAAAACAGACACATGGATCGATGCAACAGGATTGAATGCAGAAACAACTCCAGACACATCCAACTATTTGATTTTTGATGAAGGGAGCTAGAACACTGCTACTTAATCAAATGTGCTGGTAAACTTGCTATCCATGTGCAAAAGAATGAGCTTTGACCTATATGTCGTACTTTGCACTAACATAAACTCACAATGGCTCAAGTATCTAAATGTTTATACAGAAATAACTTACAGAAAGATAAACTAGTTAAAACTCTTGGAGCCATAGGTATAGGCATAGACTTTCTGAACAGAGCTCCAGTTGCATAATAACAGCCAGAATCAGCAAATGAGAATATATCTCATTAAAAAGCATCTGCACAGCAAAATAGCAATCAACAGAATGAGGAGACTGCTAACAGAATAGGAAAAGTTTGTCCAACTTTTCCTCACACTGAGAATTATAATTTAGAATATCTAAGGAACTCAAAAAGTTAGACCTCATGGAATAAAAGAACCAATACAAAATAGGCAAGTGAAATGAATAGGCACATCTCAGAAAAAGAAATACAAATGGCAATAAATATTAAGAAAAATGTTAAGCATTACTGGACATAGAGAAATGCAAATTGAAACAAAATTAGGATTTCATCTTTCACTAGAAAGAATGGCAATTATCAAGAAATCACATAATGACAAATGCTGGTGTGTCTGCTGTGATGAGGAATCCCCACTGAGGCATCAGGGTTTGCAGTGGCTGTCTTCATGCAGGACAACTGAAGGACCCAATAGCTGCTTTCCACAGGATGACACCACAAAACTAGAGGGACAAAGGATGAGACAACATTCCAAGGTCAAAGGCCTATAAGGTCACTGTAGAGGTGTAAGCCTGCATTGAAACGCTGAAAATATTGTAGTCTGATGTCCCAGTGTGTTAGCAAAGCCTGGGTCTCTTTCTAGAACTGGGGACACTTTCTTCTTATTTCCCCTTTATTAGATTCAGACTACCAACCTATTGGCTGGTGCCACCCAAATCCAGGGTCAGTCTTCTCCCCTCAATTTGTTGACTACATGTCAGTCATACACAGACTCCATAATCTGCTAGGTATTTCTTAATCATTTGAGGTTGACATACCATGGTGAATGATTACAATCCACTCTTTGTTAAGCTGACAGAAAATTCTCCTTAAACCATACTTAATCTCCAGATACAACAGCAAGTCCCTATATTCACTTGTCATGGTATGTACATTCTACATACAAATGGAAACACACTGATTCCATCTTCAGAATACAAGATAAAGTCTTTCTTAGGATGATACTTTCTTTTCTCCTTAAATTCTATGATTCAGCTATAATGTCGGTTTAGCAATATATAAGTACCCATATTAAGTCAATCAATGTCATATTACAAAGAAATAAAACAAAGATACCTCCTTAACATGTGTATATATTCACAAGCATACTAATAAGATAGTAGAAATCCTTGTGACAGTAATCATCATTTTTTGTAACTTGTTACATGGCCATAGCTGATATTTATAACTACATTCTTCTACTATCCATTTTGTAACCCACTGTTCTTCAGCAAATGCCTCTACAGATCTTAGCTGTATAACTGGAAAAGTGACTCCTACTTTCATTTCTGAATGTTCTGGGCTCTTTGTCCTCCTGCCTAGATTAGGTGGCTGTAGTTTTCCACTGGCATCAATGATAGGGCATGGTAATACTAGGAGATACCCAGATTTTCTGGGGTTTTGTGAACTCCTAACATATTCTCCCTTACCTTGATTATGAAGAGTAGTTCAAAATCCCTTTGGTAGTATGTATCACTAATCCCTACCAACGCTGCAGCTCCTTTTTAATTTTCTTAACTCAGTGGCATGAAGAGCCTAGAATAACCAGGGCAAAGTCTTAGTTTCATATGCAATGGAATCATTAATGTACTTCCTAGTAAAAGTCTTCCCCCGTTTTGCAACTGAGATTTCTAAGCCAGTAAGCAAAACATAAGGTCACAGGAACACTGAGAAAAATTTTGCTAGTGGACCTCTATAGGTAATGGTGAGTGATGCTATTCATATTTCCAACCCTTGATGCCTGGACTGTAAGTCTAGTTTATGAGATAAATAATACTAGATATTCTAACATATAAGCTGATTCAGAGTACATACAGCTTTCTTAAGAATTTTGACCCATGCCTGCAAGGTATTGCTAACTAACTGGTGCTGTAATTGCATTTTCAAAAGACAATTGCACCATTCTATCAATTCAGCTCAATTTTGGTGGTGAGGAACACGGTAAAGTCACTTAATTCCATTTACATTAATCCACTGCCTCATCTTTGAACATGAAGTACATTCCTTAGTCAGAAGCAGTGCTGTGTGAAGTATGATGGTTGTGGATGAGACTTTCTGTAAGTCCATGTGTGGTAGTTTTGGCAAAACCACTATATATAGGAAAGTCATATGCATACTCAGAAGAAGTGTCTATTCCAGTAAAGATGAAAAACTGTCTTTTCTATGACAGATGTAATCCAACATAATCAATCTGCCAGTAGGTCACAGGTTTCTCACCCCAGAAAATTGTGCTACACTGGAGACTCTGTCTTGTTCTCAACTGCTGGAAGATTGAGCATTCAGTAACTTCCATACCAGATCAACTTTGTTGAATGGAAATTAATGTTACTAAGCCTATGTATATCCTCCATTCCTGCCACCATACCACTTTGTTTATAAGCCAATTTGACAATTATGGGGTGACTAAAGAGAAAGTTTGACTGCTCTCCACAGAGTAGGTTCTTCTATACATTTCATTTTTACAGTTCTATTTATGCTTAGGTCACTTTTTGGTGAGTGTTTACCAGAGGCACAAATATCTTCACATGCTTTGCTCCATAGAGATGTCTATCCAGATACATATCCCCCAATGTCTTTATCACTAGTTTTCCAAGCATGTTGTTCAAAGTCCTTTACTATCCAACCAGCCCATTGACCACAGCCTGTGATTGTGTATAAGTTGGCATTGGCAGGGGAGAGCAAATTGCTTCTGGTGTGCATTATGAATAATAATGGAAAAAAAGGATTTTCCAAATCACTGGTTGCATACCAGGTACCAGGAGATGTTTTAATCTGCTCAAGCAAGGAAACCATGTCTAGTATAGCAGTTACAACTGGAATAATCAACAATCATTCCCCTAGTTGCACCTAACTTCTACCCAGGCCAAATAGAGTTAAATGGGTCCTCGGTGGTGCTAATCTGTGCAGTCCTTCCAGAAATGTGATGTTTTATTTTAGTTACTATTTTCCAAGGCATAAGCAAGTCTAGTTATTTCTGTTTGGCCTTTCCATCATAATAGCCCTCACAGCACAGGTTAGCGAATCAATGTGAGAATTCTATCAGGTACTAAGTAGATTTACCCCATTTATACATACTGGTTACTGAAGAAATGACCACAAAATGGGATTTGGTCTGAGTTGGACATTGGGTAAAATCCCATTGATCTATTGACCTCTGTAGATTTCTACATGTAGTAGAGGGTCATCATGATGCATCCGATCTTCTGGGATCAGCACTGATTCAAAACTAGTCTCCAGTATTTCCTTAAATGTCTGATTTCTTTCTTTCCATAAAAGCCATAAGTCCTATGGGTTCTTTTCTCAAGAGAAATTGGCTTCACTTTTACTGGGTCTGTAAACTGGATTAAATCTGGAAATTGGATGAGGAACCAGTATTCTTCATTGTGATGATTTGAGATTTTTATTTTATTTTATTTTAAAGAGAATAAAACAAAATAAAGCAAATCAGAGCAGAACAATGCAAGCAATACAGGACTTCAAAACAAAACAACAGGAAGTCAACAATGGCTACCATAGTGTCTCTTGTTTCTTCAAAATAGCTGTCCATACCATTACACACAATAAAATCAAACAAAATAAAACAGAACAAAACCAATCAAAATAAAAGAATGAAAGCATTACAGGACTTCAAAACAAGATGACAGGAAATCAACAATGGCTACCATAATGTGTCTTGTTGTCTTTGAAATAGCTGTCCATAATATCACAGGTAATAAAATCAAATAAAACATAATAAAAGCAATCAAGACTAAAGAATAAAAGTATTATAGGACTTCAAAACAAGGTGATATGAATTCAACAATGGTTACTGTAGAGTTTCGTTTTCTTTAAAATATCTGTCCATACCATCACACATAATAAAATTTAACAAAGCAAAACAGGATAAAACTAATCAAAACAAGAGTAATAAAGCATTATAGGACTTTAAAACAAGATAATAGGAAACCAATAATGGTTACTATAATATATCCTGTCATCTTCAAAATAGCTGCCTATACCGTCAGACACAATGAAATCTAACATAATAAGACAGAATTAAAAGAAGCCTAACAAAATTATGAAAGTGATACAAACATTCAAAACAAGATAATAGGAAGTTATCAGTGATTACCACCTTCCCTTTGCAGGCATTTCCTCCCCTATCACTTTCATAAGATCTACTGAGCTTTGTGGATCCCACTAATTCCTTCAGTTTTTTATGGTAAGGGAGATAACTAAGTGTTCACTGGTATGAGTCCAAACCGTTTCACCCACAAGCATGATCTCCAGTTGCACCCATTTAATTACAAGATCTTTGAGCTCATCTACTTTACAGTAGCTTTCCATTGTATGAAAATACCATATCTTTCTTATCTATTCTGTGGTTGATGGGCAAGTTACCCTTGCTTTTTTCTGGTCTCCTGTTACATGGAACAGTTATTTTCTTTCCTTTGATTTTCAGTCTGTGAATTTCAAGTGGAATATGTTTCTTGTATACAGTATATTGCTGAATCTTGTTTCTTGATCAAGTCTCTCTATGTTTCTTTTATTGGTGAATTGATGGATACAACTGGCATGCATTATTAGTTCATCTCTGTCGTGCTATCCTGCTGTTGGCCCTCCATTTTTCCCCTTAGTTTAATTTCTTGTCCTGTTTGGCAATCCTCCTCTGCTGCTGTTCTTGAAACCATGGTCATCTTTCTCTCTCTCTAGAATATCCTTTAGCACTCTTTGTAGGCTTGGTTTGGTAGTCCTGAATTCCTTCAGTTGTTCTTTATCATGGAAGTATCTTATTTTTCCCTCAATTTTGAAAGATAGTTTTGCAGAGTACATCAATCTGGGTTGGAAGTTGTTTTCTTTCAGGACTTAAAACACTTCTCTCCAAACACTTTTGATTTGATGGTTTGTGTTGACAAGTTTGTCATGATTCTGATTGGTTTTCCTTTATAGGTGATCTGTATTTTTTCTTTAACAGCTTTTAATATTGTGTTCTTGTTCTGAATTTCTGGGATCCTGATTATTATATGTCTGAGTGTAGATTTATTTTCTCTATGGCTAGTTGGAGTTTTATACACCTCACTTATCTGTGTGCCAAATTGTTATGGTTTGTGTTCAGATGGCCCCTGCGCACCAAGCCTCATGCAATCATGGACACAGCTGAATCCAGCACTCATGATTGGTTCATTGTCTAGCACTGAGATTGTGAGTGCTATACTCAACCTGGGGTGGAGCCAGCATACATATATTGTTCAGTGTAAGGAGAGGAAAGAGGCATATCTTTTCTCTTTTTGCATGGTTCACTCTTGCTGTTTCACGAGAGCCATGAATGGTGGCCCCACCATGCCATTCTGCCTTGGAGCCAGCTGAGTATGTACTGAAATCTCCAAAATTGTGAGAAATAAACCTTCCCTTCCCTAATTTGGGGCATTAGGTGTTTTGTCTCAACAATGAGAAAAAAGTAACTAAGACACAGATCCTTTTCCCATGTTTAGCAAATTATCTATATTACTTCTATAAATGGCATTTTTATTTCATTTGTGTTAACCTCTGCTTCTTTACTGATACCTAAAGCTCTTAAGTTGTTTTTCTTTGTGTCATCTTGCAGCCAGTGAATTGTTATTGCCTGGTTCCTTGTTGTTTTTAAGAGATCTTTCCTTTCATAAACACTAGCTTCAAGGTCTGAAAGTCTGTTTTCAGGCTCTTTCAAGTGGTTTTGCCAGATTTCAATCAACTTTTTAAATTCCTGGATATCTCTTCATATCTCTTTCATGCATTGTAAGTCCTTCCTATATTGTTCATTCAAGGTTTCCAACATTTTACTAAGTTCTTCTTTTTTTATTGTCTTCTTTAGATATCCTCAGCAATTCTTTCATTATATTTTTGATTTCTTCTTTTACCTGAGACACTATTTCTGATCTGATTACTTTTACAGTCTTATAAAGTTGTTTCTTTACTTCAGTTGCTATCCTATCAGAAATTTTAGGTGTGTGACTTCCATATTCCTCCATGGCCATATCTTCCAGACTTGTTCTGTATGGGCTGGAGGTCTGAGATTGCCTTTTGATCCTTTGTCTTGACATTCTCCTGGGTTCCTCGCAACAAGCCAATTGTGGGGTCCGAGACACTTCCCAAATTGGCTGCCCCTCCACAGTGTAGGGGAATGGGACAGGCACCTGGGTTTTTCTGAACTCAGATTCCAATGGAGGTAGCAGGGTGGGAGTGGGCTTCTCCAGACCCATGCAACTTCACTGAGGTTTCCCCAATATTCAGGGATGTGTGGGGGCAGGGCTGCTGTTTCTCTCAGCTTGTGTGTCTACAATGGGGACTCCTGTGATGGTGGCATGTACACAGGGATTTGTTTAATTCTCCTGGTGGGCACCAGCTGCCAGAAGGAAGCAGGGGTCTCCAATGGTGGCCTATAGGCACGTTGGGTGAATCTAGCTGTGTCCCCCTGCCTGCGCTGACCACCCACAGGAAGCAAGCCTTCTGATAGTGATGGAAGGCAAGCAGGGGCAAATCTGGCTACATGACCATGCCAGTGCTGGCTGTCCACAGGAAGCAAGCTTTGTGATGGCCCAAGTAGTTTTTTATTTGCTCTAAAATTTTTCTGTTCATATAAATCCAGTAAAACTTTAGTAGGCTTCCCATCTATTTCACTTCTGGGGATACCATAGATAATTAGCCAGTTTCATCCATTTCACTCTAATCCTTGCTTTGTTCCTTCCCTTTTTTATGGTATTTACACTCACTTTGTCCTTGGTAGTTGATGCTACCAATGTGCCCCTCCTACACTGAATGGATATAATTGAGCTTCCCAAATGAGTCACAGCAGTCCCACTGGCATGCAGAAAAGAGCAATGAGGGAGTTACTCAAGTATGCCGGTACTCCCCTCACAAATCTGTTTCTTTCTTTGCTTTCATTTTGTTTTGTAGAGTCTTGTGCATGTAAGATAAGAACTCTAGCACTGAGCCACATCCTCAGTCCATAAATCTGTGTTTTAAGATAGTAGTGAGGGCACATTTTCTAGACCTTCCTCATGTGAAGGAATAGGTTTTACTTGCAAATCCATTCCAGCCTTCTAATTTCCCTGAGCCTTTAATTATCTTCATCAGTAATCAACCAAGGAAAAATCAATGTACTCAACTCATTCACAGTGGACTATCTTTGAAACCACATTTCAGCCAACAAATCAAATAAAGATATTGAATCTTTATGTTCATGAGCTGTAACATTAAACCTAAAATCTCTACCTAATGGACCCATCTGAAGAAATCTAGCAAGCTCTGGAAGGTGTTTCTTCCATCATCCTTCCATATGATTAAAATCTACTTTTGTATGTGTTCTTTGGACCACTGCTTGTAAAAATTAGAAAACCTAAGTCTTTGGGAGTATAGTATACCTCCTCAGGGTTCATACTATGCACATCACTTTTAGGAGATTTAAAAAAAAATTTTTTTGATGTATATTGCATCTTGATCATTTTTATTACATTTATTGGTACAATTTAGATATATGTAATAATCACATTCATCATAGGGAATTTTTACCTGTACAAGATATATCTTGATTCCTCTTTTTACCCTGTTCCTCTCTCCTTCCTTCAACCTCTCTTACCCTTATTTTCAAAAGCTTTCTTTCCAGTTTACCATTCTTTTATCATTTTTTCCTTCCTTCATCCCTCCTCCCCTCCCTAGTTCCCCTCTCCTTTTGAACAATTTCTTCCTATTTCACAATATCTACTACATATTTTGGTTCTTGCTTACACTTTCAGTTTCTCATGCCAGAGAGACAATTTGATATTTACACTTGTGTGTCTGATTTATTTTGCTTGATTTTTGTTTAAAAATCCATCCATTGGCCTGAGGAAAAGATGGTGGACTGGTAGGCAGCAGGATATGGAGCCTCTCTGAGAGAGACAGCTCAGACTGTCTCTGAATAGAATAGAACATCCTGGAGAGATCCGGACAGAGGGAGATGGATTCTGTCAACCCAAGAAGAAACTGAAGGGAAACGGATTGCTCGAATATGAAGTCCCGGGGCTACCATTAGAGAAGCTAAGATTGGTGAGCATGGCGCTCTCACCAAGTTACCTGAATTCGTGCCCAAGACCGGCTTGAATGTCTGAACCCGTGCCAATATGACTAGCTGGAACGGCCCTGTGTGCAACTCGCCCAGAGGTGCCATGGACTTGCACCGCAGACAAGCTGAAGTCGGATGTCAGGGAGCCCAACGGAGATCAGAGCCAGAGAGGGACTGGCATTAAACCGCAGTGAGTGCTGGGAATAACACCTTCCCACGGGAAAGGGGCAACCAACTGGACAACATGTTGGAGTCGGCCAAACTGGGAATGGCAGGGACTTCAGTTGGTTGCTCCCCTCCCAGAGCGGATTGGTGGGATCTGCCTAACCTGGGTCACACCCCAGGCTGGGACCCAATAAGTTGTCCCAAACTGATTGCCTACATAGAGCACACACTGACACAGAGAAAGCCTGCAAAGGTTGACTGGCTCAGAGGGGAAGAGCCAGCATATACTGACCCTTCCTGCACCTCAGTGACTAACAGCAAACTGGAAAGGGCAGAAACCCCTAGCCTGTGTGCTCCAGAAGAACCATAACCAACAAGGAAAGGGGCTGGGAACTACACAATACACTTGTATGGAAGGAACCAAAAACATGATGAGAGAAAGAAATAAGAAAAGGTCCCTAGCCCCCAACCCTGAGAATATTGATCCAGGAGAGGTAAATACAAAAGAGATTGAGGGCAGCAAACATGCAACATCAAACATGGCATCAGCAGACAGAGAGAGATACCTTCAGACCTCATAAATGAGCTCAAAACTGAAATATTAATTCAAGTTAAGCAAGATATAAGTAGATTAATAAAAGAAATACTAAACACCTCTCAAGAAGACACAGATGGAAAAATGGAGGAACACAAAAGAAGGAGAGAAACGTTCAATGAAGAATATAAAGAAAACCAAATACATGAAGCAGATTCAAAGAAATCTGCCAGGAAACTAAAAACTCCACTGAAAGCTGGCAAAACTGCTTCAAAGAAACTAAGGATAGACTATCAAAACTTGAAGATGGGTTTGCAATATGTGATCATGGAAGGAAAAAATCTCTTAAAAATAACAAGGAAACATGCAGTAACAACACAAAGGCTAAAAGACAACAGGAGGATCAATAACTTAAGAATAAAGCATGTGAATGAAGAAGCAGGAATCAAAACAAAAGATTTACAAAGGCTATTCACAGAAATAATTAAACAAAACTTCCCAAGCATAACAAAAGGAAATGATATTCAGATTTATGAAGCACACAGAACTCCAGCCACCTACAACCAAAACAGAGCTACACCCAGACACATAATAATCAATATCCCAGAAATTCAATATAAGAACAGAATATTAAAATCCATCAGAGAAAAAAAGATCACCAATCATGGCAGACTTCTCGACACAGACTATCAAATCCAGAAGAGCTTGGAGTGAAGTAATCCAATCTCTGAAAAAAAATAACCTCCAGCCCAGATTGACCTCTGCAAAACTGTGTCTAGAAATTAATGGAGAAACAAGATGCTTGCATGACAAAGAGGCACTGGGGGAATTTGTGACCACCAATCCAACCCTATAAAAAATACTGAAGGACATTCTAGAGAAAGAGAAAAAGAATACAAGGATTTCAAGAACAGTGGCAGAGAGGCCTCAATGAATGGGGCAGACAGTGGAATAAAAGAGGAAAATAGACAACAAACAGTAGAAAAATAGAATAGCAGAAATGAGGCAGAGAAGGTTGGCTGTAATCTCTAACATAGATGGCCTTGATATACTAACGAAAAGAAACACAGGTAGAGTAGTTCTGGAGATAGGACCCATTGAGATGCTCTGTATTGGAAACATAATTAACCTGAAAGAGGGTTTATGGACAGAAACTCAAACATGAGAAAACAATGCTCTCTGTGACAGGGAACCAGAGAGAAATAGGGGCAACTTGACCAGTACCTGCAGATAGGTTGAAAAGATATGATACTTTTATGCAGTAGTGAACTACTCAGCTATAATGAAGGAAAACCTTGAGGCTTTTATAGGTAAAGGAATACAACTTGAGATCAAGCCCAGGAGTCAGTAGGTTCAGAACCAGTTAGGATAAATAGCAGGTTGCTCCCCCCAATCTAAAAACTGAGAGAGTTAGTGAGAACCAAAATGGGCAATGTACCCTGTGGGAGTGAAAAGGGAGGAATAGTCTAAAAAAGGAGGGCAGAGGATATTGTTAATAGGGTAACAAGATTTAAAATCTACATTATTCTCACCACTCTGTTTAGATGGATTATATTATGTTCCAGTTTGTCTACTTACACTAGATTTGAGGGCATGGACAGCTATCCCAAAAATAGCAGGATATATTATGCTAATCATCCTTAATTTCCTATTAATTTAATCTGAAGCCCTGTATAACTTACACTGTTTTATTATGAATGATCTTATTTGAATCTGGTTTGTTAGATTGCTGTTTTGTATTGACTGATTTTATTCGAATCTGTTATGATTGATAGTATCAAGTCTAAGAGTATAGGCAACTACACTGAAGATGACAAGATTCACTAAGATACTCTGGTTTGATTATTACCTGCTTTTGAAGTCTTATAATATCTCCAATGCTTTGTTTTTATTAATGTTGTTATATACTGCAGAGACATCATAGTAACCATTGTAGATCACCTTGTATTGAAGTTTTATATGACCTTTTCGCTTCATGATTTTCTAGGAATTTTTTTGTCTTGCTTTGTTTTGTTTTTCCCTCTAATACAGAAAAGATATATATACATGTAGAGACTCATGTATGCATAGTTTATGAGAACCAATTATATAACGCATGAGGAAATGAACAACTACTTTGAAGAAAAAGAGACACTACAGTACCCAGTGCTGATTCCATAGTGTCAGAATGTGAATCCAGCAATGCTATCATTCTTTGTTCAGAGTGATTTTAGCGTGTTTTGTTTTGTTCAAGTTCAACATACATGAAGGTACGGACAGCTGTTTTGAAAAGAATGAGAGACACTATGACAGCCATTCTTGGCTTCCCTATTGTCTGGTCTCGAAGACCTAAAAAGCCTTCCTCATCCTGCTCAGATCAGTTCCATACTATGTTGTTTCATGTGAATTCCCTGTATGTGAAGATATGGACAACTATTTAGAAGAAAACAAGAGTCAGTATGAAAGATAGTGAAGATCTCTGATTGTCTCGCTTTCAAATTTGTGTCTATTACATTGCTTTCTTGTGTTCCACTTTGTTCTTTTTTGTGGTGTTTAATTTTACCCTTTTTAAAATAAAAGAAATCCATCCATTTAGCTATAAATGTCTCAGGTTTATCCTTCTTTATGGCTCAGTACTATTCCACTGTATAAAAAAACCTCTTTTAAATCCATTTATTAGTTAATGGGTATATGAAATTGGAACCCAATTTCTAGTGAAAGGCCTAGACCTAAAAGTGAGTGATGAGGGTGGGTTCTGAGGGGGATCAGCATTATCTCGATTGGTAACTGGGAAGCTGGGATTGGTATTAGAGAAACTCGTGGTTATTGGAATCAATTTCCTCATGTATGGATGGAGAGGCTAACAACACAGTGGGGGAGTGCTTGTGCCCCTGAAGGTGAGAAAATCTGTCCCTCTGGTGAAATAATTTCATCAGCATTTAGAAGTTTAATGTCTTTGGACTCTTCAGTTTCCTCCGATCAATCTGTGTCCCATTTTAAAGAATCCTGTTCTTTCCTGATAAGCATTCACACTGTAATTGCAGATGCCCTTGGAGACTAAATAAAACATGTGCTGTCATCGAGCCAGGAGTATTATGGCAGCTTGCATTTGGTTTTCCCTTTTGGCAGCTTCAGGTCTGTGGTGATTTCCCTTCAGAACACACCTAGAAGCCTTTAGATTTTTTCTGTGTGTCTGGAACTCATTCATTTCCTTTAGAGTTTTATCCAGAGATTCTAAGAGCAATTAGTCAGCATAATTTTATTTCTTATCCATCCAAAAATATTCAAAAGTATTACACATAGAGCCACTAAATTTCTAGCATCTCACAAGTAGTACATTAGGATAATCAAATTGATCTGCATTATGTGTTACTGTAAATAATTTGCACCATGAATTCGGCATTATCGTAAGCTGGAGAAAATGATAATTTCAAGTCTCAACAAATTATAGTGCTACCTCCAGGAACTACTATACCAATTAGATAAATTCATCCTTACATTTTTGTTTCTCTAGAATCAATCCTGGTACCCAAATCTGAATGAGTTAATATTCTCTAGAGGCATAGAAATTACATATATATTTTTTTCAAAGGGATTTATTAGGTAGAATTGCAGCGTCAGAAATGGGAGAATCTGCACTTGACAACTGTGTGCTATAGAACAAATGATTCAGTAGATTCTCTGCCCAAGAAAATGGAAGTCACTGAACAACAAGCATCAAGGGTGCAGTCCCTGTCCAGTGCCAAAGGTCTATAAACTCACTGTAGAGCACCAATGTGCATTTGTGCTACAAGGCTGAAGAAACTGGAGACAAATGTGCAAAGAAATGGCGAAGACTAAGTATCTTCCAAAACCATAGATACATGCTATTTCTTCCCAGGCTGCCAGACTATTGCTTGGTTCCACCCACATCCGGAATGGCTCTTCTCCCAACCCCAGTTTGTTGGCCTATATTACAATCACTCACAGATAGATATCCTAAATATTGCGCTCAACTAATCTGCCAGATGTTTTCTTTTTAACCCATTCCATTGTAAATGTCATGATTAACCGTCACAATGATTTTCCTAATGGCAGTGTTCTGGGCATGTGTAAGGTAAGGCAGGATCTTTTGAAGTTGGTTGTACTGTATTTAAATGCATTATAGCTTACAGTTTATTCAGCTTACTATGGGCTTATTGGGACATTATACTATTGTAGATGAAGGAGCATCTGTAGTGTTTTGAAAAATAAAAATGTTTTTTTCAAATTATTTAATTCTTATTACATAGCTAATAGGTACAAAACCAATTGTTGTGGTTTACATTTAATGTCTCCCCAAAACCTCTGGTGTTCATATGTAGTACTTTTGGGAGTTGAATGGATCGAGGGTATGGTGTTGGAGGTGAATTCTGTTTGGAATATACATACAATCTGTTTGAAATATACATATAAATTTCCTGCCTTGAGCGGTCACTGCCTTCTGTCTGCCACACCACGGACTGTTTCTCCTCTGCAGTGCCAATCTTCCATGCTGCCCTGCCTTGGAACCAGGCAGCTGTGGAAAAAAACCTTACAAACTGTGAACTAAAATAAACACTTTCTTCTTTAACTTGTGGAAGGCCAGTATTTTGTCCAGCAATGAGAAAGTAACTAAGACTGAAACAAATAAATGTAATCACAGATTCATTATATTCCTAAAAATATACCAATTTCTCAGAATAATTGTCTTCCACCAGCACCTACAGACTTTTCAGGGCTATTTTATTTTATAGCATTATTTTATATCAATGCTAATTTTTTAAGATCTCTACACTAAAACTAGATAAAGATATTTCTGCTGGGGAATCAGGTACTGAAATCTAGACACATATTTAAATATAGCTTGATTCAAATTGAAAATGTATAATAGTTAATGGAGAAGATGGGACATGTGCTCTGTAGGATATTATCTTTCAAATAGATTCTCTGAACTAGAACTTTAAAATGAGCTGGGAAACCAAAGAGTCAAATTTAGGATCTTTAGTCACTGCGCCTTACATTCATATTTTATATTGACTTGAATATATACCTGTGAGTATCAGGAAAGTGGGAAGCATTTTTTTTAATTTTAAACACAAGGAGGCTCACATATCTACTATCTTCACTAATATTTGAATGTTTTAATGGCTTTTAAAATGTAGTGTTAATATCTATATGGCCAACACATGTAAGTTCTCACTGGATAAATGTGAAATATTTCTTAAGCTTATGTCACTGTTAAAACAGCTCATGCTTATTCTTTGGGGTTAACCACCCACATAAAGCTTTGTTCAATCACCTCTGTATGCCCTGGAAGTTGAAACCAAGCAGTTCCAACTTTCTTTCTTTGGATAAACTATTTAATGTCCTAACATCTGTTTATATGTACTTTGGTTATAACAATTGTAAAAGATTTTTAGAGATGAGACTTAATAGAAAGAAAACTTATGCCATGTCACATAAGCATATACCTCTATCTACCTGTCTGTGTGTCGGTCTGTGTATTGTCTATAGAGACTGATGATGATATAAGAAAAGCTGCTAATATTTACTGCATTTCGTATCATAAATGATGAAAATCTTTGAGACACACACACACACACACACACACACACACACACACACACACACACAATTCGGATTGCCAAGCCTTCAAAGATGCTTTTAAGTAACTTACATCTGTACTTATAGTGTGATATTTCAAATCTTTGAAACTTAATACAATGGGAAGAGCCTACTTACACATCTTTAAACAGAGTATACTAAGTTCATAGTTGACCTACAGAGACCCTACATAGATATTCTCCTCTGGAAATGTTGCTTAGCATATATAAATCTTTAAAATATTTGGAGATAGCCTGAACCGAAGTAGAATCATGTTAGCTATATACACAGAATATATTTCAGCTTCTACAATGACATTGAACAAAAAGTAGTTTGAAAATGAACATAAGGGGAAAATGCCCTTGAATTAACTAGTCTTTGGGGAAAAAAAAAGTTACAAATCATACATGCAACTGAAGAGCATAAAACTGCCTAAGTTTTAATGGAAGAGAATTTCCACACAAACCTGCTATCTAGTAACAGAGAAACTCTAGTTTAGCTTTGATGGAAGCATGAGGAAATGAAGTGAAAAGCAATTATAAGACACCTTCTCAATCCTGTGTAATCCACGTTGCAATGAACATTCTTTGGAGTGACTACATAGTTCTTACAAAGAGTAAAAAGCACAAAACCTCCCCAAACCTGAGGGGCCCCAGATGGTGCTCTCTTGGCTTCACTTCCTTTGCATTCTCCTGCTCCTCCACCCTGACTCTGGAGATTTGGTACACTTGCCTTTTTATTCAAGACAGCACTAACTACTCTGTGTCCAAAGGGCACAATACTCTCTGCATCTTCCCATATCAGAATTTGATTAATTGATTCACATTTTAAAGTATTCAGAAGCTCCCCATTCCTGTTCCCATATTCAGTCATTGTCAAAATACCTAAGAAGCATCCAGAACTCTTCTATGGATAAAATTAGCCAAACTGTAAATACATCACTATTCATTTTATACACTTTAGCACCACTTTGCATACTGTTTTTTTTTTTTAGGACACCCTGGAAATTGTTGCACAGGACCACACTTCATATCACCTTAGTTATTTTAATTTAAATCTACTAGTGCACACATTACTGGGATTCAGTGTGATATTCCCATAAAGGTACAATGTATTTATTGATCATATCTACCTATCCTCACCCCACACCACCCAAGCATGTTTCCCAGTCCCCAGTAATAATTATTCTGCTTTAACTTTGACTTTACTTTTTGCTTTTTTCACATGTATGAGAGGAAACCTGTGGTATTTACATTTCTGTATCTTCTTTATTCTACCTAGCATGCTGCAAAAAGATTTTTCTTTTTGGATCAATAATATCCCATTGTGAATATGTATTATATTTTCTCTACCTATCTTTCAATAGAAAAATATGCTGATTCCATATTTTAGATACTATGAATAGTGTTATGATAAATATGGGAATTTCAGGTATCTCAAAAGTGTGTTGATTTTATTTCCTGTAGATATATTCTCAGGAGTGAGATAGCTGGATTTTATGGTATTTTTTTTATTTTTTGAGAAACCTCCATACTGTTCATAATGAGTATATTAATTTATATTCTCTTCAATTGTGTACAATTTTTTTTCCATATCCTTGCCAAAATTTCTATGCTTTGTTGTACAGAAGTTTATTTTTTGTGTTGTTTTGTGTACTTTGATATAATCTTATTTGTCAATTTTACTTTTGTTTCTCATGTGTTTGGTATACTATCCAAAAATTATTGCCTGTACCATTGTCATGATGTGTTTTCCCTGTGTTCTGCTAGTAGTTTAGGAATTTCAAGTCTTACACTAAGGCATTTGATCCATTTTGAGTTTATATTTGAATAGCTGGTGATGTGAGGGTTAAGATTCACTCCCTGCATGTGGATATCCAGTTTCATCAGCACCAAATGTAAAGGTGCTATCCTTTCTCTAATGCACATGTGTGGCACAGTTGTTGAAAATCAGTTAACCACAAATATGTAGGGTTTTTCTGGGTTTTGTATTCTGTTCAGTTGTTCCCTATTCCTATATTTATGCCAGCACTGTAGCTTTTTAGTTACTATGGTTCTGTATTAGATTTTGATATCAAGTGTTGATGCCTAATGCCCCCAGCCTTGATAATTTTTCTCAAAATTGCTTTGCTTATTTGGGTTCTTTTGTGCTTCCATATGAATTTTTCAAGATTTTTCCCTATTTCTGTAAGTAGGGCATTGATATTTTGATAGGGTTTGCATCAAATATATAGATTGCTTTAGACAGTATGAAGATTTTAACAGTATTAATTCTTCAATACATGAACGTGGGAGGTTTTTCAGTCTTTTACTGTCCTCTTCAATCTATTTCATCAGTGTTTTTAATATTCACTGTAGATGTCATTTATTTCCTTAAGTTTTCTAGGTGTTTTATTATTCTGTGGCTATTGTGATTGGGTTTATTTTCATGAATTCTTTCTCAGCAAATTTATTATTGGCATATAGAAAAGCAGTTGGTTTTGTAAAACTATTTGTCCATGAATCTTTTGATGGATTCTTTAGGGTTTACCTATGAGCAGAATTATCATCTGCAAATGGATATTTTGACTTTCTCCTTTCCTATTTGTGTGTCTTTTACTTCTTGCCAAATTGCTGTGACTGTAACTTCTAGTACAATGCTGAATAAAAATGATAAGAATGTCCACTCTTGTCCCTGATCTTAGAGAAAAGTATTTCAGTTTTTTCCATTACAATGTGGTGTTAATTTTAGGTTTCTCATGTATAGCTTTTTATTATGTAGAGGTTTCCATTTATATTTAATTGCTCTTTACTTTTATCTTAAGGGGATGTTGAATTTTATCAAATGTAGTTCTGGATCTTTGAAATCATCATACAAGTTTTAACCTTCATTTTGTCAATGTAATATATGCTTCAGTTGTTTTGTGTGTGTTGAGCCATCCTTACATTCCTGTTGTGTTTCTCAGGTTGTCTTACCTACAAGTCTGCTGGCCTTTAGGCTGCTAGATGATTTTAAATTCACTTAGTAATGTTTTTTGCTGTTATACTTTTTAGTTCCAGAGATTTTTGTTGGTTATTTGAAATTTAAAAATCTTTTTAACACTTCTCTTTGTTCATGCATGCTTCTTCTTTAATTTCTCCTTGAATTTTTCCAGAGATCATTAATTTTTTGAGGAATTTGTTTTACTGTTTAGTTTTCCTAATACATATTTGCAATATGTAATAATTACATTTATTTTGAGGAGTTGGTAGCTGTACATTTTCATTTGTTATGTTCCCTCCCCTACACCTCCATCTCCCCTTCGTCCATCTCTTGGTCCCTTTCACATTCACAAAAGTTCTACTTCTGTTTTCTATTATGTATCTTTTATATTCTTTAATTAATACTTCAATTAATACTTGTTCTTTAATTAATACTTCAGTTTTTTCATAAAAGAGAAACTTGTGATATTTAAGCTTCTGTGTCTGATTTCCTTCATTTATCATTACAGTCTTGAAATGTGTAATAGTGCTCCATTGTGTAAATACCACATATTCTTTATATGTTTGTCTATGATACACATATAGGAAACTTCCAAGATATGGCTATTATTATTAAGTATAGTGCTATAAACATGGGTGTGCATAAAACACTGTAAAATGATGCCTTCAATCTTTAGGGAAGATGCCTTGAAGAGAGGTGTATGGGTCAAATATAATTTCTATGCTTTGTTTTTGCAGAATCTCTGTATAATAACCATGTGAACATCTGATGAGAAGTGTGTGTTCATTTCAGTTGACCATGTTTTCATTTGATATTTTATTTTGGTAGGGGCAATCTAAGTTTTTGTGTTCTTTGTGTATATTCTGAATACTAGTCTGGAATATAACTGGAAAATTTTTTATCAAATTATGTATATTGTCTATTAACCTTTGGTTGTTCTTTTGCTGCACAAAAACTTTTTAATTTGATACAATCTCATTTTTGAATCGACGTTATTTGTTATACAATTGGGATTTTATTTCAAAAGACCTTACCTATGGCTATGACTTTAAGTACTTCAAGAGTTCTATTTATCTTTCAGCACATTTAAAGTGTTTAAGTTTTAATATTTAGACCTTCAAAACATCAGCCTAGATTTACTCTTCTGCATGTGTCAAATCAGCTTTCCCAGCACCATTTATTAAAGAGGCTGTCTTTCCCAGCACAGGTTTTTGGTCCCTTTTTCAAAGCTCAGATGACTGAATACCCCTGGGGGTATTTCTGCATCCTTTATTCTGTTCCATGGATTTACATGTTTGTTTTTGTACCAATACCATGCTGGTTTTTTTTTAATGACTGTAGCTTTGTAATATATCTCAGAATCTGGAATTATGATACCTTAAGCTTTATTTTTGTTGTCTAGTGTAACTTTTGCTATTCTTGATCTCTTCTGGTTCCATATGAATTATAAGATTGCTTTGCCTAGTTCTGTGAGTAATGCTGTTTGTTGTTTTTATTAGATTGTATCACTTCTATTTTGAGAATATGGACACTTGGACAATACTGGTTCTTTCTACCCTGGAGCAGAGGATGATTTTCCATTTCCTGATGTCCTATCTGATACCCTTTTTAGAATACTGTAGTTGTTCTGGTAGAATTCTTTCACTTTCTGGTTAGGTTAATTCCTAATTATTTACTTTTTAATCTACTGTGAACCATATTGCTTTCTTAATTCCTTGTGTGTTCATTGTCATTGTACAGGAACACTATTGATTTTTATGTGATTATTTTGTATCCTGCTGCTTTGTTGAGTTTCTGGATTGTTTCAAGGAGTCCTTTGGTGGAGTATTTTGGTTCCTCTTTGTAAAAGATTGTGTCATCTGAAAATATGAACAGTGTGACTTCTTTCTTTCATATATATACATATCTCTCCTAGTACTTTCTCTTGCTTGATTACCTATGTTTCAAATACTATGTTGAACAAGAATGGTGGTAGTAGATATCCTTGTTGTGTTCCTGATTTTAAAAAGGGTAAGCTTTCAACTTTGTGGTATTAGCTGTTTGTTTGTCAAAGTTGGCTTTCATCAGTTTGAGGTAAGTCCTATGATACACATTTTCTTCATAATTCTTTATAAGTGCTTAGTTTTATTTGCCATAGACTTTTTCTGCATTTATTGAGCGGGCATTATTTTTTTCTTACTTCTGTTTGTGTGATATATAACATTAATTGTTTTGCATACATTAAGCCATCCTTACATACATAAGATGAAGCTTCTTTTTACAATTAATTTTATTGGTATCCTTTGGATATACATAGTGTTCAGATTCATTGTAAGGAATTTGTATATAATATATCTTTGGTTTTTCCCCCATTCCCCTCCCCTCACTTCAACCCTTTCTCCCCTCCTAATTTATATAAAGAGAATTAAAGGAACAAAAGGGATACAAAGCTTTTGGATGAACCCTTCTTGATCACTATATATGATCTTTTTGATGGTTTGCTGCATTCTGTGTTCAGTGCCTTGTTTAGGATTTTTGTGTCTACATTCATTAAATGGATTGGAATGTTGTTTTGTTTGTTTGTTTTGCATAGTTAGTTCCTTGTCTGGTTTTGGAATCAGTGTAAGATTAGCTTCCAGAAATGATTCAGAAGTACTCCTTCCTTTTCATCTTCATAAAGGAGTTTGAGCAGTGTTGTATTTTATTCCATCTGGAGTTCTTATGGAATTTGGCAGTGAATCCATGAGTCCCTGGGCTTTCCTTAGCTGGTAAGATTTTTTATTGTTGCCTCTATTTCATTGGCTGTTATTGGACTTTTCAATTTTGATTATCTAGGAATATTTAGGAATCTTTATATCTAGGAATCTAGAAATCTTTCCATTTCTTTAAGATTCTCCTTTATTTGTTGGAGCACAATTTTTCATACAGGTTACCAATGATTTTCTGAATTTCTATGGTTTCTTTGTGATTTTGCCTTCTTAATTTCTAATTGGATAAGGGTCTCTTTGTTTTTGTAAAATTTGGCTAAGGGCTTCTTTATTTTGTTTATTCTTTCAAAAAACCAACTCTTTGATTCATTGATTCTGTTTATTGTTTTTCTAATCTTCATGCCATTATATCCTGCTTGATACGTAGGATTTTGGGGTTTGTACTTTTCTTGTTTTTCTAATGTCTTGAGGCACATCATTAGCTTATTTATTTGAGCTCACTCTGTTTCTCTAATATGACAATTCACAGCAATAAACTTAACCATTATGATTACTGTAAGTGTGTCCAGTAAGTTCTAGTATATGATACTGGTATTATTATTTAATTCTAGGAATTATTTAATTTCTTATTGATTACTTCTGAGACCCAACGATTGATCAAAAGTGTGTTATTTAATATCCAGGTGTCAATGAAATTTCTATGGCCATGTCTGTTATTGACTTCCAGTTTCACTTAGCTGTGATATGGTAGAATATGAGGGATGATTTCAATTCTTTTGTATTTATTAGAGCAGCTTTATGGACTCAAATGTGGTTTATTTTGGAGAAAATCCTATGTGCTGTTAACAAGAAAATGTATTCTCTTGTGAAATGGTACAGGACTTCACATATAACAGTTAAATTGGTTTGTTTGAAGGTGTTGTCCAGATATGATATTTTTCTTATTTTTTTGTTTAGTTGACCTATTTGTGAAAGTGGTGTATTGTGGTCTCTGATTTTGAGCATGTTAGTGTTTATTTGGTTTTTTATATCAAGAGATGTTTGCTTTATAAAGTTGAGTGAACCAATAAGTGATATATATATATATATATATATATATATATATATATATATATATATTTTTTTTTTTTTTTTAAGTTGTTATCACTTCTGAAAATGCAATTGTTGCTTTTAGGGTCCAGGTGGATCAAATGTTGCTTTTTGTTCTTTGGTTTTTTAGTCTATGAATTTCTTTTTGGATTAAGGGAGTTTCTTTTATTTTTTTAATAATTTTATTTAAAAAGAAAACAAAACAAAACAAAACAAAACAGAATAAAGGGTAGCAACAATACAGTATTCCAAGGGAAAAAGGAAAAGACAACAACAAAAAAACCTAAGAAATTATTACTTGACAAATTACATACTGACTTCTTGGAAATAGTTGTTCAAATTACAAAGTTAAAACATGTAAAGTAGACATTCAAACAGTGAGACTGTTAACAGTTCTGCTCCACGATCTGACAAAAACGGCAATATGGTCATCCACCTTACCCACTCAAATATATGTGCAATTATATCAAAAGGGTAAAATTAAACACAAAATTAAACACATCAGTCAATACAAAGTAGCAATCTAACAACCAAGATTCAAATAAGATCAGTCAAAATGAGACAGTATAAATTATAAAGGGCTTCAGATTAAGTTGATAGGAAAATTAGGGATGATTACCATAATATGTCCTCTTATTTTTGGGATAGCTGACCATGTCCTCAAGTCTAGCCTAAGTAGACAAACTGGAACAGCACGTAATCCATCCAAGCAGAGTGGTGAGAATAATGTAAATTTTAAATCTTGTTACCCCATTAACAGTATCCTCTGCCTCCCTTTTTTAGACAATTCTTCCCCTTTCACTCCCATGGGGTGCACTGCTTGTTTTGGGTCCCACTGCCTCCCTATATAGAGCAGCTCAATGGACCCTATCTCCTGATCTACTCTGCCTGTGTTTCTCTCTGTTAGTATTTC
>PVJX010003077.1:0-56558 GCA_004027295.1 Dolichotis patagonum
ATTATTGTAGTGAGTCACTGGCTCCCCGCCAGGGGTGCCCCCTAATCCAAGCAGATTCCACCAATCCGCTCGGCGAGGGGAGCAACCAGCTGAAGCCACTTCCTTATGGAGTTAGGGCTGTCCTGCCCAAATCCAACATGTTGTCCAGTCGGTTTCCCCTTTCCCGCGGGAGGGTCTTATTCCCATCACTCACTGCGTGTTGATGCCCGTCCGGAGAACTGCAGGACTCCCCAACCTCTGACTTCAGCGTGGCTGTGGTGGGAATTCACGGTGCCTCTGGGTGGGTCGAGTGCAGGGCCGGTCCGAGCGAGCTGCATGCAGGGCTGTTCAGCTCTTCGCTCCGGCAGCTCAAGCCAGTCGCTACGGTGTAGATTGCTTGTTCAGGTCGGGCAGAAATTCAGGCGGCTCGAGGAGGGTGCCGTGCTCGCTGATCTTAGCTTCTCTGATGGTAGTCCCAGGACCTCATATTCGAGCGGTTTTTTTGCAGTTTAGTTTTTTCCTGAGTTCTGAGAGTCCATCTCTATCTGTTTGGGTCTCTCTAGGGTGTTTTATTCTGGCATTTGAGCTGTCTCTCTCAGAGAGGGTCTCTCTCCTGCTACCTACCAGTCCGCCATCTTGTTGACCTCCTCCTGTGTCCCATAAGTTCTAAGTATGTCAAGTTAGTATTACCATTTAATAGTAGAAATTGTTTAATTTCTTCTTTAATTTCATCTGTGAACCACTGGTTATTCTTGAGGATGTTATTTAATTTCCATGTGTTTATATAACTTTTGTGGTTTCTTTTGCTATTGATTTAGAGTTCTGTATACCTCACTTACCTACATCTCAAATCATTCTACCATTTCCTGCCATTACTTCTGTGAACAGGTTTTAAAAAATGTCCTTTGTGCTATCTTCCAGTTCCAATTAATTTTATATTAGTCTTCTTTGCATCCACTGGTAGCTATTGGATTCATATCTTGGAGACTCTTGCTATGTTGAGGAGGTTTTTCATTTGATAATTGCCAACCACAACCTTGTCTTATAAATCTGATATTCTGTCTTCAATTGGTTGACTTTATTGCATGTACTTTCAGTAGAATTTGTAGTTGCCTGGATTTCTATTTGAGTGTGTTTTATGGAATCCAGTTCTTCTCTATGTTGGTCATTTGTGATTTCCATGTTTTTCCTAAGCTCCTGTATTTTTTTTTGTTTGTTTATTATATCTACCATAATTCACTAATCATTTCCTGTCTTATGGTCATCGTCTCTTTACTTACTCTTGTTTTTGGCAAGTGTTTTTGGCTTGTTTTGTTACTTCCGCTCCTACCATTTCATAAAGTTCACCTGGATAGCTTTTGATTTCTTCTACCTCATTGATTTGTCTTAGGTGAGTGGTGAATTATGGGCAATATCTTGCTTCTGTTTCTCTGTTTGTTTTCTGCATTGGCACTTGTAAGTTGCTTATGGTAGATAGCTTTATTAGTAGTTTTGAGATTTCTTTAGGAAATCAGTAGTTTTCAGAGACGTTTTCTAGGTGTAGCTGGCTCTTGGCCTTTGAGTCTATCTCAGGATCCTGCCTCTTCAATGTATTAGGTATGAAAGGTTGCTGCCTGTTTGGCCTGCCACCCACTTCTTTGTTACTGGACTATGGTATTGTTTATGATGTCCCAACAATCTTGGTATTGGCATACAAGAAAGAACAACTGATCACAACAACTATGTCACCTTACAGTGACAACAGTACTATTACGAATTGTTACTCACTGCTTGTTCTTTTACATACAACAACTCTAGGAGGTAAATACATCTGCCTTTGTTTTTCATTTGAGGAAAGCAGGTTATAGGGAAGTTAAATAACTTATATTCTGAATCCAGAAGCTGTTAACAGTGACCCACCTCCATACTGCCTCATGGGTAATAATATCCCTAAGGGCGTGCTGGGGAAGGGTTAAATGTAAAAGGGCCCACCCTCCCTTCTGTGGTACTGGTCCTCTTCTGGACTCCACTCCCAATCCACAGATGTCAGTATACCACACAGAGAGGGGTTTCACAATTTTGTGTTAGTTTCTTAAATTGTTCAACCTCCTTAGGTTTGAGTTCTAGAGAGGGAGTTAGTAGTAGCTCATGTTTGTCTTATTTTTCCCAGTAATAACATTTTGTAAAAATATTTGTCAGAACTGACATTGTATAAAATAGACATAACTTTTTGTTTTGTTAATAGTACTGCTTTAACAGTAGGAGTGTTTATATTTTAAATACATCAGTGTTATTTATAAAAGGAGAAGCTCAGCTGATTTGGGAAAATTCAATTCAACATTAATAATAACATTCCTATATTTTATACCTGTATTAATTGCTTCAAACTAATATAATTCTAAAACAAATAGAAACAAAGACAAATAAACTCAGTCAAAATTAGAGATTTTAGCATATTTTTCATTAATTGGTTGAATAGGAAAAAATCTGGACACCTCAGTTCACTCAGTGATCCAAGTGTAGCACATAACACCAAAAACTACCCCCCCTTCCCTGCCCTTTCCCTTTTCCCCCATCTCCCTCCCCCTTCCTCTCTCTGTCTCTCTCTCTACCACTCCCTCTCTTTCCTGGTAAGTCACAGGGTCTTGTGCATGCTAGGCAAGTGCTTGACTGCTGAGCTACATCCTTAGCCTTTTCTTAACTCTACTAGTATGTCTTATGTCGTCTACTCTTATTTAACATTCTAGATTATCACAGGCTTTTTTAGTTTACAAAGGAGGTGAAAAAGAAATGGTAACAGAATTATAAATATTATATAATTAGAATTTGAATCATCAGAAAAAATACTCTTGATTATTTTAATTTTTTATGGGGTTTGAATTCCAGTTCTTTAATCGTCTTCATCATCTCGAAGCATTTCCAAGGTGATTTCCTCTTTTTAATTTTAGATTCTTAGCTAGTTACTATGCTGAGATTTATCATATGTCATATTTTTTAAAATGTGCATTTCGTTTCCATTTACATGTATAGAGAAGGTCCTATAGCCAGTTGATATTCCTGTGTCTCCTCATGTCTTATCTGTAGATATACTGCCTTATTAGTGTTCTGTGTGTGTGGTTTTATTTATTTGATTTATTTGTGTATATTTGCAGTATGTAATAAATACATTCTTTGTGGGCAGTTGGAACATAAACACATCACATCTTGTAGTGTTCTGTTCACAATATTTAACTTATATTTACTGAGGAAATATTACAAATATTCTAGAGAATAAAATAGTATTTTTATAAATGGATGGACAGATTACTTAGTAAATATTGGCCATTCTTCCAAAATATTGGTCATAGTTTAAAGAGAATCTTACCCAGAACAGTTTAAAAAGTCTGACTTTAAATTGAGCATTGAAAACACATGTTTATAATCACATTCTGAGGCTATAGGATTGCAAGGCCAGCCCAAACAACTTAGTGAGACTCTGTCTCAGAGTTAAAATAGAAAAGGCTAGGAATGTGATTGAGTGGTAGAGTGCTTATCTGGCTTCAATCCTTAGTGCCCCACCATCCCTCCAAAATCTGAATTTATATTCAAATTGTATCTTGTAATTTTAAGTCTTATGTAAGAAAAACAGAGTTAAGCATTTCAACTCTAAAACACCTTCCCAGCCCCTGTCCTTCAAGATTTCTACTTTTGTTAAACTGTTTGGACTGCAAACAGATGTGCTCAAACTGTATTGAGTGAAGGCCCATTTATTTATATATGTGGGCTTGCATAAAAATCAAGACTACAACTGCATTGTGATGATGTCAGAATTTTTGTTTTGTACCAGGAATCGAACACAGGACCTTGTGCTTACCAGGCAGGTAGTGTGCTGCTGAGCTATATCACTGGCCCTGGGTTTCAGAATATTTAAAGTTGAAGTATTTTGAAATTGAAGCAGTACTAGAGGAATTACTAGGTATTGGTAGAGCCGTACTCTGGTTCTAGACCATCTGGGAATTAGCCACTCTTCTCGTGCTTTGTCTCTTCTGATCCGTACTTGCTGCTCAGAATTACTGGCCACTGTGACCTCTGGTTAGGTTCTGTGGGCACCAAACTCCAGTTCAACCTCTAAGCTTTCAGCTTGTGCCCCAACACTGATTGGTATTTCTTAGTATGTTTGATACTGTAAACCTATATTGCATAGCTTATTTCTAGCTGAATTCACAGTAATTTATAAATTACTTGCTCTTGCATCAGGTCTTTACTCTTCACCCAGAGAAGATGGGAGAGGTCAAGTTACTTCATGTGTTAGGGGTTACAGACGTCATTTTCTCTTTAAAAGCCCAGGCAAGATTAATTCAGGGCTGTAAACTCAGAGCTTCCCTTCTCTGTTTGTCAGAGCTATCCCAACTCCTTCTGTGTACTCTGCTCCTTTAGCACCCTTCTTGTCCTCTTCCCAGTGGCACTTATTAGCTTAATTGCTGATTATGTGCTTAAATATTTATCTTTTCCTGAATTGCATGCTTTTGAAGATTGGCATCATATTTTATTCATCTGTTTATCTTTAGCATCTGACATATTATAAGTGCTCTGTGTATGTTTGTTGAAATTGAGCTGTTGCTGGGCTTTTGTTTCTGGTGTAACATGGAGGTACCAAACTCAGTGTTTTCCTTCTAGTTTTTGTTTCTTTAAAATAAGGAATTTCATTAACTCAGGGGGTAGGCAATGGAGCACAGTTTTTTAATGACATGAAACTCATTTGTAAAATGGAGATTTTAGTTATTTTATATAAAAATTTTATGCTTTTATATAAAAGTTTAACAGATTGGTGACAGCAGGAGTAGGTTGTTCATAACAAGAAGTTAACAAGGTAGGAAAGAGCAGTGTTTAGCATGGTGCTAGACAGAACTGATGTACAAGGGGAATATGAAAGGGCAAGGAAAAAATGAGTGAGAAGACCTGTATGCCATGTAGAGGTTTGGAATTGATGTTATAGGCATTAAGTGATTAACTAATTTTATATAGGGGAGTAGCAATCAGATTTATATTTTTCAAAATGTCTGGTAGCAAAGTGAATAATGAATGTGGGTGAATGGGGACTGTAAGGCAGACTGGAGGCATGTAATGAGGAAAGTTGTGAAATTATATAACTCAGAATTAAAGACCTAAAATAGAGGTGCTGAGGAGGGGACAGTTGTTTGTTTGTTTGTTTGAGACAGGGTCTCACTTGTGTAGTTCAGGCTGGCCTTGAACTCATTGTGTACCCCAGGTTGGCCTCAAACTTGTGGTGATCCTCCTGTCTCAGCTTCCAGTGCTGGGATTAGGGAGATAGTTGTGAAAAAAAATTACTATGGTTTTAGATTTAGGGGGAGGATGATGAGGGAGAGGTATCTGTGGCACAAATTTCATGACAAGGAAATACATAAAGCCTTGGAAATTTGAGAAAGAATCAGTTCAGTCTTAAAGTTTAGCCAGGAGTCATGTGTCAATGAGCATTTGGGTCCAGAGCTCCAGAGCTAGCAATAAAGATTAAGATACTGATACAGAAATGAAACTGAGTACTTGCCACTTATGAGGGAAATAAGGAAGATAACATTCTGGAAAACAATATATCAAGAACATAAAGGCAAGGTAATTAGAAAGTCAGGAAGTAGGAGTAGAGTCAGAAAAGAATACTATAGAACTTGAATGAGTATAGTTTTAAGTAGAAAGATGGTAGCCATTAGTATCAAAGTAAGATCAACACTTACGTGTGACCATTAGATATGTCCATTATTAGGTATTTACCTTAGCATTGTATCACAAAACAGTAGTGTAAAATTCAGATTGCAGTGTGTTAAGGATAGGAAGGAAGTGGATAGGAAGTGAAGTAATACAGGCTGTTACTCAGTGAAGAGTAAGAATGGGAGCTAAGTGGGGGGGGGATAGAAGATATAGTTAGTTTTTTCAGTTTGAGGTAAAAAGTCTTAAAGGAAGAAATAGAAGATGCAGGAAAGGATGCACTAATTGAGAAAGCAAAGGCTCTAAGAGGAAAAAGAGACAGAAGGATTCTTTCTGTCCCATGAGCTCTGTCCCTTTTTAAACCTCTGTTCACTGTACTTCCTTGTCACTGAGTGGGAGAACTAATGTTTGAGGGTTTGCTGTGGACCATTCACTGTTACGGGTGCAGAGTCCTGCCTTCATGGAACTGAGACTCCAATGAAGAACGAGGAAAGAAAACAGAAAGTAAATGTATAGGCATCAGATAGTGAAACACATGGTGGAGAAAAATACAGCCAAGAGGATGAAGTTGCTGAGAAAGGCAGAGCTTGCTATTATTTATTGGCTTGCAAGGTGTCCTGAACAAGGTAACATTTCAGGCAAGAGCTGAAGGATGAGAAGGAATGATACCATTACCCAAAAGAAATGTTCCACACAGAAGAAACATTAAGTCTAGATGTCTGAGCTGGAGGTTTTTACTGTGCTCCTTGGGAGAGCTCTGCTATCACCCTCTCTCTTCCTCTGTAAATACAAACAACTACATACGGTACACTATGACTTGTGTTTCTCCTCCAAACTCTCCCAGTAATGATTTAGCTATTTTGTCACTCTAATCTGACCCCACCCCCTCATCTATTCTTAGTACTTTAAAATGTAAGTTATTAATTTTTTGCTTAAATTTCTCCTGTGACTCTCCATTATCACCTTCTGGAGTAAAATTGAAATGTGTTGGTGTAGCCTTTTACCTACTAGTTGAATTTCATCTCCTGCTATTTCTCCCTTAGTGAAATTCTGTACTCTGACATTTTAAATATATGGGTATTCTCTCTTAATTCCCCACATTTACATATATTGTAACTTTAGTATAGTATAGATCAGGTTTTTTCTCAGGAAACTTTCAGTACAGTTATTTTAAATACTCCTTTTCTGTCTATCCTTAAAGCTTGCATTTATTATGTTTCTCCTAATACTTTATTACAGTTATTTCCTTGTCTGTTTCCCACTAGACTGTGAATTTATTGAGGGCACAGATGATATTTTTTCATTCCTGACCTACCACCTAGCATGATACTTGATATTAGTGTTCAATTAAAGCCTGTTGCATGAAAGGATAAACTTTTTTGAATTACTTTTCAGATTCGATACATTTCTCAGACTCAAGGTTTACCAGGAGAACAGCTGTTAAATGTGGGTACGAAATCTACAAGGTTTTTTTGCAGAGAAACAGATATGTCTCATTCTGGTTGGAGATTAAAGGTAATTGATTTTTTTTAAAAAAACACTGAAAAAGTTTTCTAAGGTGCCTTATTTGTATGCTTAATAGCGTCTATGCTTATTTTTTTAAATCAGGTTTCATGTTTTTGAATTTTTATTTTTGACCTTTCTTTAAAAAGGATGTCCTCTTAGAATAACAGCTCATTCCCTAATCTGATGACACAGTTAACTCATTTTTTTTTCCTTTGTGGCATTGAGTAATGAACCTAGGGCCTCAAGCATGCCTAAGGCAAGTGCTTTATTACTGAGTCACCCCGCCACACAAGTCTTCTTCAATGATTTTTAGACTTAATGTGTATAACTGCATTTGTGTTGTGTGTTTATTTTGTCCACTCAGTTCTCTACGTTATTAAGCTTTATAGACCAAGAACAGAATCTAACCATTCACGTAATCCACATGTGCTAGGATCTTTTGAGGATCAGTAAGTCCTCAACGATTAAGCTTATAATTATTTTTTAAAGAGTTTGTTATATATGTAATGGTTCCTTTGCCAGAACCAACCTCTCCCCCTGCTTCCCCCTCTTTGTACTTTTGGTTGGGTATGGTAGCACATGCCTATAAATCTCTAAAAGGATTGATTATAGCATCTAGGATGCTGAGGCTGGAAGGTTGCAAGTTTGAGCCCAGCCTGGGCGACTTAGTGACTTACTGAGAGCCTATCTCAAGATAAAAAAAGGACTGGGAATGTAGCACCATACAGAGGCCCTGTTCAATTCCCAGAACTGTCAAAAAATGAATTTTTTGAGAGTTACTCTTTTGAAACTATTACTTGCCTGAGAGAATACTCAATATATTAGACTGAATATGCCAGGAATAAAGAAGTAGACATGTTCAAATGGTGGGCAGTGATATGTATTATTTTCATCTTTGATACATACAATTAGACACTGGAAGAACATGAAGCAGAAACAGGAATGAAATCTAAAGAAGCCAGAAAGTACATATTCAACAGTCTGGATGATATAGCGCATGTGAGTATCATAGTCATATTTGTTAATCTTTCATGCTTATGGTGGTAGGTTAGACTCTCAAGGGTACCGAAGCATGTTAGACAGTAGAGTGCTCGCTATGATTAGATTTTTAAAATGAAATTGATTCTGAGTTTTTAACTTTTCAAGAGCTAAATTGCATTTGTCTTTATCAGATCTTTAATTTCCTAGTCTGTTGTTTAGTTTTTTAAAAAATGTTATTTAAAAGGAAATATCTTAAGCAAGCAGACTTCCTTTCTCTGTATCTCATTAGAAATCACTGTTTATTGATCTTAAAAAAAATTCTCTGCTTTGAATCTCATTTGGTACCTTGAAACATTTTGAGAATTATTTAATTTCAATTGTTCTTCTTTCAAAATGATTGTTCTTTATAAAACTATGAAATTTTAACATAGTCTACCCTCTATCACTTGTTTTGATTTGATGACTTGAAATTTTGATTTCTTAGGTGAACACAGTGATGGATTTGGAAGGAAGTGATCTCTTGGCTGAGAAAGCTGACAGAAGAGAATTTGTTAGTCTGTTGAAGAAAATGTTGCTGATTGATGCAGATTTAAGAATCACTCCAGTTGAGACACTGAACCATCCTTTTGTTAATATGAAACATCTTTTAGATTTCCCTCATAGCAACCAGTATGTCGCTTTATAATCTTTTAAATTGGTTCTTGAAAAATAATAAGTCTATAGAAAATCAGTGTGTTAGAAAAATGATTTTTCTTCATTTAATGTAAGTAAACTGAGCCAAAGGAGATTGAGCTAAGTAGGCTGAGGTCACATTGACTGGTAAGTGGCAGATTAAAGCTAGAACATGTCTGGATTCAGTCCAGTGTTTTTCTCCAAAGTACTATACTGAAAATAAAAGAGTGAGTGATTTTGTTTTTACATGACATTTTTTACCTGACAACTAGAGATATATAAAAGGAAATGTTAACACTTTTCTAAGTCCTATTTCATTTTTCATAGACCTTTAATTCTGTTTTCTTTTGAGTCCTGGAAACTCCATTTTCTTTTATACCTTTTGCTTTCTGTTTTCCTCTTCTTATTCCCTGCGTTATTCCATGCAGTCTGTTAAGAAAACAGATTTTTTTGTAGATCAGTGGAGAAGAATATATACACTCAAATTGAAGGCTTTATCAGAATCTCCCCAAGTTTTTTGAGTTCTAGACTCAAAAAAGACTTTTTAATGGAAAGAAGTAGAGTAAATGATTTAAAATGACTTCATTTACTGTTTCTAAAAAGTAAATGAAGAAGGCATAGGGATGAATCAGTAGTCCTTTAATTGTCCTGAAAACAGATTTTAAAGCCCAATTACATTTTTTCACAAACACTTGAAAATGTCCTGCTAGTATCCATAAACAATCACTTTTGAAAATAACATAACTGTATACCTGGTACCAGTAACTTAGTGTTGTGGACAAAATTATTTAGGGTGTGAGGATCATAAAATTATTGTTTGCTAACCAAAAAATGCTTACTATTGCTTTATTGTCTTAAAAAATATTGCAGATATAATGTATACTTTTACTTGCTTTGAAATTTAATTGTTTCTTGAAAGTTTTCATGTTAAAGAGTATATTAGAGATAGATTAAGTACAAATCATAGGATTTTGGTTTTTAAAGAATTTAAAATATTATAATGCCTTTCACTTTTTCTTTTGCAGTGTAAAGTCCTGTTTTCATATTATGGATATTTGTAAGTCCCATCCAAATTCATGTGACACAAATAATCACAATAAAACTTCACTTTTAAGACCAGTTGCTTCCAGTAGTACTACTACTCTGACGGCAAATTTTACCAAAATTGGAACGTTAAGAAGTCAGGTAAGTACTTGTAGTACTTAATTATATTCTTTGTAAAAAGTGTTTTTGATCACTTGTTTTGTTTTTGAGCTATATGGAAGTTTTATGTTGGCAGTTAGGTACAGTGCTAGAGAGGACTCCCTGTGGCTATTCCAGTAAACCTTAAACTTCAGGGTGACAGTTGGTACATATCTACTCAAATTCATTTTTTCCTTTCCTCTTTTATCCTCTTCTTATTTTCCACCTGCCCTTCTGTGCTACAGCTCTACAAAGTTAGAGTTAAATAGAATCAGACTTTACATTTCAGTTTGGTCATTTTTATTGTAGAATTATCATTTTAAGAAATTGTGTGTGGATTCTGTTTACACTGCATGTGTGCAGCAGGTGAAAGATGGCTCTGTATAACGTGCAATATGTTGATTGTTTCAGGCATTAACTACATCTGCTCATTCAGTTGTGCACCATGGAATTCCTTTGCAGGCGGGAACTGCACAGTTTGGTTGTGGTGATGCTTTTCAGCAGACACTGATTATCTGTCCCCCAGCTATTCAAGGTATTTTTTAAATTTAAATTATACTTTGAATTTAGGCATGCCTTCTTACTGTTATTAGTGTGTGAGCACATGTGCACGCATTCATGTGTGTGCATGTGCACACCCATGTGATACTGGGGATGAAATCCAGGGTCTTCAACACTCAACTACATCCCAGCCCTTTTTTTTGGAAACAGGATCTTGCTAAGTATCCAAGTTGGTCAGGCGGGGCTCAGACTTGCGGTCTTCCTGCCTTAACTTCCCAGAGTGCTGGGGTAAAAGGAGTAAGTCACAGCACCTAGCTAGAGTGACATTATTCTAAAATAAATTTAGGTGTCAGTCCTTAATATATTGCATATTTTAGTGGTATATTTGAATTTAATTTAAGCTGTTCTGTAGCCTTGAGACCAGTGATACTCATTTCTTTTTTTTCCTCATTTCTTGACTAGAGCTTGCTTGGCATCTACTTTCCAAACGACGGAATTTGTCTTTTTTATTAAACGTTATCTTCACTCAGTGTATATAATCATAACTCTAAATAGGATAAAAGTCCATGTAGTGCAATCAGACTGAATTGAGATTGGTAATGAGTAGAACAAAATGTCCTGGTAAACCACTTGCCCTGGAAATAGCTATGAATCACTGAGCTGTTCTTCCTATGGTAGCAGAGGAGATGAGTGTAAGTGCACCAAGGACTGCAGGAGCAGCTGGGACCGATGGACCTGTGGCTCGCTGCTACCCGGTGCTTGGGGCCAAAGCCATAGCCATAGGGGGTTCAGGAGATGGCTGGCCATCTCCACTGGGAAGGTCTAAGTGAGTGAAGTCTCTGCCTTGGTCATTATTCTAGTTCACACTAAGACTGGTGAGCTTGAAGAAGTCAATACGCAGAGTGCATCAGAGCCATTTTGCCATAAATGTACATTCACGCAAGGCTTCAAATTGATCATTCTTTGTAAAGGTGATACTCTTCAATATCGTACCAAATTTAGAAAATATTTGATGAAGAACTTAAGAGAGGAACAGGGTAAAAGATGTTTTCAGGACTTTTTGGAGTACAGGGAGGATGATGCCTTTATTTGAAAGTTTCCTGAAGGCCCAAGCTTCCTGACTTGATAGCTGGTGGAGCAGCCTGAGCTCTCTTGATTAGGCTGATTGTCAGTTTTAAGTTCTCTGTGATTAGAATACTGAATATGAACAGACTGGCTTCCAGATGAGACCTGACAGGAGTATAATTTACCACAGTAACAGTAGCTTCCTCAGAAGCTATTCGTAAGAAAACCTGGCTTTTTCCTTTCAGTCCTAAAAGATTAGTTACTTGACCAAACAAGAGACCTAATAATATGAAGTCCACTTTGGTGACATCACATAGAATTTTGTGATGACAGAGAACGTGGGAAGGCAAACAAGATTTATCTCCTTTAAATTCCTTGTTGTCATTCCCAGCTGGAGGAAGAGTTCATTATGAAGGTCTGTCCATTACTGACCCCAGGAGAAAGAAGCTCATCAGATTCTTGGGTTTTAGTCCTTGGTCCCCAGTCCTTGGTCTGCTCCAAGGCAGAGATGAAGAGCTGCTTGGTTCATGCCTTTCAGGAAGTGCAGCAGGGAGGAGCACCGCAAACCGTGATCATTTCAGACGGCAAAGTTCATAGTACATGTGATGGCAGGGATATGAGGGACTAATGTAGTGTCTGCCTTAGAAGTGAAAGCTTTCTTGTAAATTAGTCTCAGCGTCTACATAGAAAAACTCAATATTAGGTTTCTTAATCCCTGTTCTTCATAATGCCAGTCTATTTATGAGAAACATTGAAAGTAATCATTTGGCAGCTGTTGGGTAGTAGTTTTTATATATTATAGTTTGTATTTTAAAGTAAGTTTTGGACCTAAGCGCTTTCACTTAGAATTTTTATTTTACACTGAGGCTGTGGTGTTTAGGTCATACAAATCATGTATTTCAGATTGTACATATAATACACTATATAAGTATTTGTGTATAGGTATTACATCTGTAAGACTTTGCCTGTTTAAAAGATATTTTGATACAGGAGATTTAGCATGTCTGAGTGTAAGTTATATATATATATATATATCACAATTCCAGCGAAGTTGTATATATATTAAACAAACACTTAAAATTACTTAGTAAATGAAGAGTTAGTTCATCTTCTCTGGTGAAAAGTATTTTATAAAATAAAATGCATTCCAGCCAAGTTCTTCTTTGTTGTACTAAAGTAGTCTTAATAAGCTTTTTGTGCCTGGTTCTCTAAGCGTTAAAGCAATTCTAATCAAACAAATACAGTTTTAGCTAACTTTATAACTGTATAAAAAACTGAGATCTTAACACATTGTGAAGAACAGAGGGATTCTTTTCACTTAACACATTGCTTATGGAGAAAAGGCAATACGATTTTTACTTGGATTTGAATTTGCTTTCTTCATTATTGTCAAAGTGAGTTTTGCTTTTTTTCTTGAAGACATTGTATATCACTGGGATATATTTACACTGCCTAGGTGTGTATATATTCTATTTCATGAAGAGTTTGCTCATCAAGATGTATTTTTTTGGAGGTGTAAGATCAATTAGAAAAAACAGTTGGAGATTTTTGTAAAGCTTAATTTATACTTACTTCTTTAGATAAAACACAGAAAGTAGAATATCCTGGCAGGGAAATAAAAGTCTCTGTGCAGAAATTGGACAAAATAAATATTTTTTTAGGATTAACACTTATATTTGTGCAACAGAAAATTCAAGATTATTTTTCATTAGGAACAGACAAAAACACTGTATTGTTCACTTATGATTTAAATTCATGCCCAACATGACTTTTTCACAGCAAGCTACCACATAATGACATTTTGAACAATGCCAGGCTGCATATACCATAGTGGTCCCTTAAAGATTACATTGCCATACCTGTGTGTGGTGGTGTATAGCTGTAATCCCAGCACTCTGTGAGGTGAGGCAGGATTGCAAGTTGGTGCCCAGCCTGGACAAGTTAGTGACTTCATAAGACCCTGTCTCTAAATAAAAAATTAAAAAGGGGGCTGAGGGTACAGGTCAGTGCAGAGGCCCTGGATTCAATCCCCCATATTTAAAAAAAAATCTTACTGCCTTCATATATTGTGATGTGGCAGCCATTTGTAATACAAGAGTACTCTACTATTCATACAATTGATGAAATCACCTAACAACACATCTCACAAAACATAATACATCTAAGTGACTCATGATTGTATTTAAATAATCTGTTAAGTCCCTGTTGAAAGTGACTGCTACAACACTTTGGAATTATGATGTAGTGAATTTAATAGATTGTTTTCTGATCTTGAGCTGTGTCCCTGGAATCTTCTTAGCTAAAACCCTAAGGTGAGGTGTGATACTCTTCTGCTGCCTCAAAGTTTAGCATTGTAAGATACAGTATTTGTAGGTGATTTACAAATACATTGAAAAGAAATGCTAACTTTAATGGAAGTAACATGGCTAGCAATCCGACTTTTTAGTTCTCCTAGTGGACAAGCAAAATGGTAACGTGTGTGTTCTAGTTTTCCAGTGGCTCTTAATGAGGAACCATGCATCACCAAGTTAGGTAAAATAGACTTTTTTTTTTCTTTTTCTTTGGAGGTGAAAATGTATATCCCATTAAAACATTCAAAACCCGTTTACTCCTGTCCCTTCTAAAAATCACAATGTGAAATGTGGTACACTCTCCTTCCTGCCACAATTTGAAAGAAGAAACTTTAAGCATAGCTAAAAGTTTATATGAAAAGAATGTTTACCTGCTGAGTTATTGGGTTATTAAGCCAGATTCACCTTTGTAGATCATGGTGGTGTAACTGTTTGAAAAGAAAATAAAATTATGGTAGTGAACTTAAAGAAGCCGGAGATGTAGCTCAGCAGCCCAGTGCCTGCCTGGCGAACGCGAGGTTGTGAATTTGATTCCTAGTAACTCCCTCCCCCCAAAAAAAGGTTTCAAAAAAAAAAAAGATTCAGGTTGTAACATATATTTTAAAACAGAAAGAATAGCTTCATAACAGTTTTTGTGATCAACAAAAATAGATAGGAAGCGTCCTAGTTCCCTAATTGATTACTTTTGTTAGGGTCATGAGAATTTTATGTAGGAAATGGTTTTATAATGTCAGTTAGAATGTAAGCATTTCTTTCCATGTATAATAATTTTATAATTTAAATCAGAGGAAGATCCTTTTTACTTTTACTGGGTAACTTTTATTTCACAGGTATTCCTGCAGCACATGGTAAACCCGCCAGTTACTCCATAAGGGTAGACAATACAGTTCCACTTGTAACTCAGGCCCCTGCTGTGCAGCCGCTACAGATCCGGCCAGGAGTTCTTTCTCAGGTTGGTCATAATTCATTGGGTTTTTTCTCCACATATGCTGACCTCTTCACACATAGAGGGCCTGATTCATGTGTGGTATATCAGCTTGTCCTTTTGGGAAGTAATGAAAGTGACTAGATGGCTACCCAGTCCTTTCATAGGTTATTGCCTTTACATTTATTTGGGATCTGAGAAGTATTGTTTATAATGTAGTTGTTTTGGATTTGTTTTTTCCCCTCTGTGGCAGACATGGTCTGGGAGAACACAGCAGATGCTGGTACCTACATGGCAACAGGTAACACCCATGGCTCCTGCTACTGCTACTCTAACTTCTGAAGGTGTGGCTGGTTCACAGAGGCTTGGAGACTGGGGGTAAGTTAAAAACAGAAGTACTTCTTTGTGAATAGCCTGCAGAGTAAATTTTGATAAAGAGATTGAATTTTTCTGAACTTTCTCCCTAGGAAAATGATTTCACATAGCAATCATTACAACTCTGTGATGCCGCAACCTCTTCTAACCAATCAGATAACTTTATCAGCCCCGCAGCCAATTAGTGTGGGCATCGCACATGTTGTTTGGCCTCAGCCTGCCTCTACCAAGAAAAATAAGCTGTGCCACAACAGGTTGGTATTGGTACTTCAACTGTCCTCTGCATTTTGAGATTAGCCTGTGAAATGAATTTTGCATGTGCACTAAAGGGTCGCTCTGTTGTATTCAAAATGGCCTCTTTGATAGCTTTGTCACAAACACTAAGCCAGCTCCCTTCTCAATTTCTCAGAGGTATTTTGGTAAAACTAATGGAATGGGAGCCAGGAAGAGAGGAAATAAATGCTTTCAGTTGGTAAGATTGTCTTTATTGCCCTTTTGATTTATTCTCTACCTGTAATGTAGTAATTATAGACATTCAGATGTCACATTTACCATAAAAGACCATTTAAATGTATGTTAATGCAATTTATACTATTTTTAGAGATATTTTATATTTCATAGAAACTCAACATAATGTGTTTTATACATGAATAAGGTTTGCGTTATTTAATTCAACAAGATACCTTAGAAAAAATTCATTTACCTATTTTGAGTGTAAAAACTGCAAATTATCCCTTTGGTTGCAGGAGTAATTCATTGCAGAACACCAATATCCCACATTCAGCATTTATTTCTCCAAAGATAACAAATGGGAAAGATGTTGAGGAAGTAAGTTGTGTAGAAACACAAGACAATCATAACTCAGAAGGAGAAACAAGAAATTGCTGTGAATCATCAATCCGACAGGACTCTGATTCATCGGTTTCAGACAAACAGCGGCAAACCATCATCATTGCTGACTCCCCAAGTCCTGCAGTGAGTGTGATCACTATTAGCAGTGACACTGATGAGGAAGAGACGTCCCCGAGACATTCACTTAGAGAGTAAGTGCCAAACACAGCGTCATTAAGAAATGATAGAGTACTGGGAAGCAACTTTTTATGACTTACTGCTCGCTGATGTCTTTTGGAGTCAGACCTTCAAATAACATAATCAGATTCTAGACAGAGGGGACTTCCTAAGTAGTATTTGGCATGATTATTATGGCATTTTACCTGTATTTCTAAGCTTTAAATTTTAATTGATGTGATTCATTCCTAAACTATTTCCTGTCCCTAAATAATGTAAATTTTACATTAGGAAGCGTAGAAAATATCTTCTCTCTTTTGACCAACATTTTCCCCTTCCCTTTTCTCCTAGATGTAAAGGTAGTCTAGATTGTGAAGCTTGCCAGAGCACTTTGAATATTGATCGGATGTGTTCATTAAGTAGTCCTGATAGTACACTGAGCACCAGCTCCTCAGGGCAGTCCAGCCCCTCCCCTTGTAAGAGACCGAACAGGTAACAGATTTGCAGTAGTAGTTATATAAGAAATACTAAATCTACTAAAAAGCCTATGGTTTCATTTTGTTATTGTGTACTTTTAAAGAACATGTGACTTTTCTCTTAAATACACATTTTGAACTAGATCATTTTTTGTAAACTAAGATTTTTAGTAGTCATTTTATTTGTTATAGAGCAGCTCTAAATGAAAAATTAAATTTTAAGAAATGATTTTTAAAGAATCTTTTTTTTTTTTTTTTTGTGGTACCGGGGATCGAACTCATGACGTTGCGCTTGCCAGGCAGGCGCTTTGCCACTGAACTAAATCCCCAGCCCCAAGAATCATTTATTTTTTGAAAGGGTAAAGAAAAGCCACCTCCTCAACCTGAGTTCCACAGACTACAATTATAACTTAAATTTGAAATAAAAATAAATACTTTATCAGAATAAAAAATTACATATAATAAACTACTGACTGGTTTACTATCAATGGAGTCACTGCTATTTTTTTACTTACAGTTGATGACGAATATACGTAGTTTCATTCATATTTCCTTGCCTGGCTTTCCAGGCCACTAAAAGAGTAAGCTCCTAATCAGCACGATGTGTTAGCACATTAAGAAATAAACCACAGGGCTGGGGATATAGCTCAGTGGTAGAGTACTTACCTAGTATGTGCAAGGCCCCCATACCCAATCCCCAGTACCACAGGGCAAAAAAATTTTTTTTCATGAAATATATTTGACTATACTTAAAAAAAATTTTGAGTTAATTTTACATATTTGTCTTCTCTTTTTCTTTAGTCAGGAAATGTGGTATTCAATATTTTTAGCCAAAGCTGTGGAAGGTTATGAAGAAGCTTATGCATCCTCCTTTTGTTGATAATATGACTTGGAAGTGGATATATACATGCATGTACACAGAATATATAAAAATGATATGTACATAAATCCTTCAAGATTTTAAGCATGAAATGAGTTTGCCAGGCACTAAATGTAGAAATTCAGGGAATGAGAGGTCTGCTGAGGCCCAAGATGGTTAAGGAGGAGAAAAGAAATCCAGAACTCCTGCTAGGCCTGCAGAAAGGTTTGGAAGACCTTTCATAGAGAGATCTATCCTAACCTCAGAATTATAATTTGAGATACTCCAGTTACATGCTTACCTGTTTGTATGTTTAAGTTATGTAGAGCAGTATTTCTTTTGTCAAGGTGAAATTGCACAGAATTTCCAAGAAGAATTTTATGAACTGGTTCTAAGGATTAAATGGAAAAGAAAAGGAGAGAAAATAAGTACTAGAAGAATGTTTCTAAAACAGGCTAGAATTAGGTTTAGCAACCTGAATACAGAATAAACTCAAGGGTCTAGAAATTCTATGAAAAATGCGATTGATTAAAGAAAAAGCAATAATATATAAAATAATGATTCTTACTAGTTTGTGGGAGGCTGGTTATTATTCAGGGTTAGAATTAATGTTGGAAAAATATCACTCATAAAATTACTTTTTTATTGCAGCATGTCAGATGAAGAACAAGAAAGTGGTTGTGATACTGTAGATGGCTCTCCAACGTCAGACTCTTCAGGGCATGACAGTCCTTTTGCAGAGAGTAGTTTTGTGGAGGATTCTCATCAAAACACAGAACTGGTGACCTCTGCTGATACAGAAACCAAGCCTGCTGTTTGTACTGTGGTGGTTCCACCAATGGGAATAGAAAATGGACTAAATGCCGACGAGCATATGGCCAACACAGGTAAACTGAATCCTACCGTTTCTCTGCTTATCTGTTAAAAGGCCTTAGTTTAGGAACACTTGAGAAAAGAATTGTTCAAATATTATCAATTGCTTGGAAACCAAAGCTATCATCTTTTTATTTAATTTTATGATTTTCAAGTCACTTTTATGTAAAATACCTAAAGACTTTTCTAATGTTTTATTAGAAAAAGAAAAAAGCACCTACTCCAATATTTTGTTTGTTGACAGATTCTACATGCCAGCCATTAATAAAAGGGCGCTCTGCCCCTGGAAGATTACACCAGCCTTCTGCAGTGGGTAATCGTCAGCAAAAATTGACATCAGCATTCCAGCAGCAGCATTTGAACTTTAGTCAGGTATGTTTATTTGTGAATTTGTAAGTGTTTGGCATCCAAGTTAGGTGGTTTTTTGTTTTTGTTTTCTTAAGTGGGGAACAAAAGATCCTGAAACCATAAGCAGTCTTAATATATTTTTCGCTTTTCTTTATCCATGTGACTAAAGGTAACCTGCCTAATAATTACAATAATTTGCTTAGTTTTCCATAGAACTTGAAAGAGTAAGTCCTTAGACTCTATTAGGTAATATTTCAGTGTTTTTTTCTCAGACCTTTAAATCACAAGATACACTAGTGGATTGATAGCTATATGGTGGCTCCATTTTTTTATGGAGGTGATGATCTGACCTTAGTGCTTTTAATGTATTTGGCACTATGCTTGGTAATTGTGTTTCACTTGGGGAAATAAAAGAGTCACAGGTATTGGAGTTAGAACTGGGTTCAAATCCTGGTTTTGTCATATAGAACAGGTAATCAAAATGTATGATGAATGAATGCAAAACATTTATTACAGTAAAAGATTCATTGCCATTTATACTCCCCAGACTTCCCTCACTTCAGACACACTTATCCTATTATTCTTGGCATTTTCTGAAGCAGTTCTACAAGTCCTCCTTAGAGTCTTTATAAAATCTGATAGAAATGTGAATGTTGCTGCAGAGTGCCATCCAATAGGAAGGCAAGCTTGTAAAAAAATGTCCTCATCCATCTTGTTTACTAGATCTGGCACTATGCAACTTCTGGATCTTCCCCAAAGTCAAAATCACCATGGGAGGTAAGTGTTTTGAATAATTTTAGGATGTTGAGGCATCCATGACAGTGCAACTAAAGACACTCATGAAAGAGGATTTCCAGGACTGCTTCAGAAAGTGGCACGAATGATGGGATAGGTGTATTTGAAGCAAGAGGAAATATTTTGAGGAAGATTAATGGAAATGTGTCTTTTACTGTATTTTTTTTTAAATGTACTGTTTTTTTTCAGTCATACCTCATATTATATGTATCCCCTCGGCCAGTCTCTTCAATAAATCTAAACCACATTAACTGTAAGAATAATAGTTATATCATGGGGTCATTTTGGAATTTGATAAATTCATATTATAATAAATATTAAAAAGATAGTATTAGCATATATAAAATTAGGTGGGTTTTTTGTCCTTATTTTAGTACATGCTGAGATGCTGCAATGAGTTATCAGTCTTTCTTTCCTTTCATCTTGTAAAATACGTATTCAGCCATTTTTTTTTTTCTTTGTGGTTAGGTTCAGCACTTTGGATCTGGGCATCAAGAGTGGAATGGAAACTTTGGGCACCGAAGACAGCAAGCTTATATCCCTACTAGTGTTACCAGTAATCCATTTACACTTTCTCATGGGAGTCCCAACCACACTGCAGTACATGCCCACCTGGCTGGAAATACGCACCTTGGAGGACAGCCCACACTACTTCCATACCCATCATCAGCTACGCTCAGTAGTGCTGCACCAGTGGCCCACCTCTTAGCCTCTCCATGTACCTCAAGACCTTTGTTACAGCATCCGACCTACAATATCTCCCATCCCAGTGGCATAGTTCACCAAGTCCCAGTGGGCATAAATCCCCGTCTCTTACCTTCCCCAACCATTCATCAGACTCAGTACAAACCAATCTTCCCCCCACATTCTTACATTGCAGCATCACCGGCATATACTGGATTCCCATTGAGTCCAACAAAACTCAGCCAGTATCCGTATATGTGAAAACTCAAAAGCGGTATATTGAGGAAGCTCAATGATGTAAACATTTGATTAAAATAAAAACATGGTATTTAATAAATATTAGCCATGGCACAAGAAAATTATTTTTGAATCATGTAGACTTGGGTGCAATTTAAACAACTTTGAGCTTTAAAAAAAAAAATCTCACTTTTAATGTGTTTTGCACATTTGGTATAACTTGTCTTTGGTCATGTTATCTTCTTATGTAGTAACTTTAGACAGGTGACTTATGGGGGCAGAAGTTCAGTTTTGCTCCTGCTATTTTTTATAAAATTGCCTTCTAACGAGTGCAAGACACGTCCATATTTGGGAAGCCATTCTATATACAGACTTAGAGCAACAGATGCACATATGTCAGAATTACAGCATACAAGTGAATTGTATTATCTGTGTCTTAGTGTATAAATGTTGGGTCACTTAACCTAAGAAACTGAGCTATTGTTCTTTACATTTGCATGTGTCTTTTGCATGGGCAAAATGTTGCCTAGACTTTGCTCTTAATGTTGTTCTAATAATCTCAGCTGCATTGTAAACCGTTCCCACACATAGTGCCTTAAATATTTGAGGTTGTTAATGTTATTACCTATCTATAAATGTTGAGGACTGCAGCACTTAATATTCAGATCTACTCTTTAGTTTTCTTTTGATAGCGTAACGTTCATTTTTGGTTTTGTGTGGTATGATTTCAGGTAGTAGCTGTTTTTTCCTTATTAAGAGGGCAGCATGTTTGCTGTAGCTGAATTGTGCTGATTTTTCAGAATGATCTAGCTTCAAGAAAAGCAAGCAGTTAGTAGTGCTTAAGAAAAATTGATTCAGTATCTAATGGATAGTTGATAACTGTCACAGCACAGCATTTTATATACTGTTAAGTGAAACTGCAATACAATCTTGTTTATTTTGGGAGTGTTTGCTGTATAATTGGACTTAATAAAATGTTTAGAGGTGCAGTAGGCATGACTTTGAGTAGATAATGAAAGAAAATGCAAAATGCTCATTGATTCATGATGTGGTTTCATCTTAGCTTGGGCAAACCATGCAGTATTTAATAAATAGTAGCAGAATATTTACTATTGAAGCTTGAAAAGATGTGAGTTCTTTGTGTGCAATTTTTCATTTATGCATGTGAGAGGGTTTTCTTTTTTTGGTTATTTTAAAAAGTATTTTTACATTGTAGTACTTGTTTTGCTTGTTGGTGGTGTTTGCTTATTTAATACATTCCGTCAGGGACAGAAATTACATGCTTTTTTTCCTAGGAAGTGTGTCTTGGGTTTTTCCCTTCCTTTTTCTTTTTCCCTTGGTGGTGATGGTGGTGATGTTTAAATGAAGTTGCTTTTACAGCACCAAAGACTTAATCATCCATTTCCTATATAAAAGGTAGCTACTTTTTGCATAGACCTCAAGTATATTGTAGTGTAGAGGTGGAATTTAAGGAAAGGTATTAAACTGAGGCTGTGTTTTAGCTTACAGGCAAGTAATAAATTGTATCATTTATCTTGAATGTATTATAGATAAGCTGCTATATAACGATTGCCACTTCAGATAGCTGTGAAATTAGGTGATTAACTAGTTGTTATTTAGCCTTCTAATTTCTGTATAAGTCTAATTACATGAAATAGAAATTGGGGTTTTGATTTTTTTACTTTGCTTTTCTGTTTGGAGTGTCATTGTAACTACTGTATTGTAAATGATGGAAAATAATTGCATATGTTATTTTGGGGTGTGTTATTTGCATCAGTATTTTATCTCTATTAATGTTTGTGCTCATCACTGCATATAAAAAACTTGGATGTATCAATGTAACTTAATTTTTAAATTTTCATACTGGCATTGTAGACACTTGAGAAAGCTGTTATCTTGCAGGCTTGACTTAACTTTTTTCGTTAAAAATCTGGAATATAATCTTACAACATTTACTGGAATAAACAGTATGAAGCATTTGAGTATAAAAACTCCAAATGTTTTGGATTTACAGCATTTCTTTTAATAAATGAATTGCATACCACTAGTATAGCACTAGTACAGCGTTGACAATAAGCTAATAATGGATAAACTTTTTTTTTTACTCCATTAACACAGCAGTGTTTTATTTAATAATCATCAATGAAATAAATGTGCCTGAAATTGATTTTAAAAATTACAGTATTAGATCATAAAATAAAAACCAGCAGTACATTTTTAGTCACACTGAAAATGAAGGACTTAATTTTCCCCACAAGTTTCAGTGTTTTTAGTGATCGATTCTATGCATTTTATATTATATAAATAGAAGTATATATAAAATACACATAAAAAGTAGACTAAGATTAATTTAAAAGATTATTTACAGATGACTCATGAATATGGAGTCACTATTTAAGTAAATTTGCTGCCCTCCACAGCCTTCTAATTTTATTTCTATGGTCCAGCAGATTACTGGTATCTGCTCACTTCTTGGAAAAGAATCAATGCTGGCAACGGATGTTTTAGAAACACCAAGGGCAAAAGATTGAACAGGTACAAAACTGGCGCAGTTTTCTTTTGTTCAGGGCCGTGTTTCTTCCCTGAAATGGTATATTTTCCCAATTTAAGTTGCAAGATTAAAACAGTCTTTTGAAATTGAGAGTAAGTGGTAATGGTCAACATTCTCATACCCGATAATCACATTATTTAAGGACAGATTGCAGTTAGTACACTGTTCTTAATTACTTGGAATCATGGGCTTTTTAATATGTTCAAAAATTAATTAAAATTAAAAATTTCAAAATCCTGTTGAGCTCTAAATTTAGCATATGGAAAAAGAAATCTGGATTTGTACCCTCTTTAAAACCATTATTAGCAATTTCCTTTGGTTTTAATGCTTTCTTAAATAAAACACTGCATGATTTCCAAGTTGCATATTTGCATACTGTTTTAATTTACAAATAACTTTTTAAAAATCAAATATCCTGATCTTTTCTTTCATTTAGGATGTTTAATTAAATGTTATTTTTTCATTTTTTTTAAATCTCTACTGCTAATTTTTAACTTGGTTTGTGTTAAGTAAAAGTTAAATCATACACTGCAAGGTGTAGGAAGATTTGTTTTCATGAACCCAATGATATAGATTTGATTACTAAGTTTGAACTGTTAACCGTTTTAACAATTTTAGACTTGTGGCTTTCTTTCTTTGATTTATTTGTTTTGCTTTTACTTCTATGCTACACTAGTTTGCCATGTAGCAATTGCACTGTGCAATATTACAATAAGGACTGGGAAAATTTTTATGGATGTAATGTCTATTACAGTTTGCGATAGTATTTCTCTCTAGTTCTCAGTGATTTAAATGTGACCAAGCCTTCTGTACTTTGTCACAAAAAGCGGGTTTTCCAGGTGACTATTTTGGTGAGTGTCAAAATAAGAATTTATGGTGTATTACTGTTGATTCACTTTGAATTAAAATATATATATTGCAGCAAACAGCTTGTCGACTCTTTTTTTTCTACCTGTACTGCTTACAAGGTAGAGAAGGGAAAGGCAAACAGTGCTGAGTACCTGAGTTATGTCATCTCATTTAAATCTCAAAGCCATCTGTGACATAGTAGTATTATTCTCATTATATGAATGAGGGCACAGGCACAAAATCTTTTAAGTGACTTGCCCATAGTCACATTGCTAGTGAGCACAGAGCAGATATGAATAAGGCTGCCTAACCATAACTAGTTTCTGCTGGTTGTTTCTGTCATGATTATGATGATGTTGGGGGTTGAGACAGGGTCATGCTATATAATTTAGGTTGGCCTTGAACTGACTGTAGCCCAGGCTGCTTCAGACTTATAGCAGTCCTCCTGCCTCAGCCTCCCGAGAGCTGGGATTACGGGTGTGCACCACCATGCCAAGCTCTCTCCTGGTTCTTAAACTGAAGCCTGACACAGCATGCCAGAAGTGCTAACAACGACAGGATAACCATGGCCCATTTTCCTTCAGTACTAAGTTTTCTTAAATATTTTTGTGAGAAATATGTCTGTTCAATATGTAGATATATAAAGAATAGGCATTCATGTGGATTTTAAAATAGGAAACATGACATTTCAGAAGAAAATAGGCCAATGTAAGTTATGCCCTCAAAAACCCTGTCTTACATTGAGAATCTATAGGGAAGTTTTGGCACGAGCATCCCACCACAACGCAATGAACTTGATTTTAGTCCAGGGCCTTGTGCATGCTAAGCTAGCACTCACAAGTGAGGATACGTATTCTCTTTACACTTCTCCTTCAAGCACGGTATGTGTATACTCTTCAGTGTTTGCTTTTCCCATTCCTTTGTGTATATATACCACAGTTTATGTTGTTAATGGTCATTTAAACAGTTTCCATCTTTTAGTTACTGTGAATAGTGCTGCTGCAGATACTTCAGTCCATATCTGTTGGTGAACATATTCGTGCATTTCCTTCGGGGTATATAAGCATACGATTATTAGATAATTTCATTAGCTACTGCCATACTCCAATGCTTTCATTAGCTACTAGTACATATTCCAAAGTGCTCAATGGTAACATGAGAGTTCTTAGTTGCCTTATTTCCACACTAACATGTATTTGTTTTGCTTCTTGCAGTCATTACTTGAAGGATATTTCTTTAAAATACAAATATTTTCATTTAGGCCAAAGCACTGATCCCATATATAGATGAAATCCAGATTTTTGCTGTTTAGATGGAAGTAAATTGGACTATTGGGAATGTAAGAGTGCTTTGGCAGCACATACACTAAGTGGGAATATAAGAACTGTGGATCTAGGAATATAAAATTTGTTTCTAAGGGAGGTTAATGGGGTGAAAACAGTGTGAGCAGTGGGTTTAGAGTAGCCAGCAGCCAGTACTGGGTAGTTAATGTCATGAGTCTCTCCAAATATTTATGAAATGTTCATGTTCCAAGCGCTGTGTGCTAAGCATCTATTAAGTGGGCAAAGCGGAAGTTCTTTCACTCTTACAGATCTTATGAGTAGTGACTTTCAACAATACTTTCAGGTAGGGAAAGTGAAGAAAATACAGTGTAGCAGTGAAAGGGCTAAGGCAGCATGTCAGAATGCGTCAGTCAAATGTTTGGACTGTGAGGGTGAATGGTAGTCACGCAAGGAAAGGAACCACAAATATTGTGGTACTTTGGTTCATGAACTTAATTCTTTCCACTATTCTAGTTGCCCACCATGTTGCATGAGGATCAAGTTAAGTTCGGGGACCAAGATACCACTGTACGTACGAAGGCCTTAACCAGGTGCAGCACTTGGGAGGCTGAGCCAAGAGGATTGTTGCGAGTTCAAAGCCAGCCTAAACTACGCAGTGAGACCTTGCCTCAAATACACGTACATGCTTGAGTTCATGCCTTAACTTAGTAGTGAGCTCTAATATAAGCAGAAATGGAAGCTGGCCACGAGGGCTAGAGCACTGCATATGGGTAGGGGCAGGAGATGGCACGTGCAGCTATGGGGGTGGGCATGGCACCTTTTACCAAAGAAGGGAGCTAGAGTTAGTTCCATATAGTGTGAGAAGCTATGTGAGTTTTGAGTGGGCAAACACTACACTCTAACCTGAGTGTTTTAAAGATCAGTCTGGCTCTTCCTGGAGAATAGATTGCAGGTCAGAGCAGAAGCTGAAAGGCCAGACAGGATGCCCCTGATGTGGAGCAGTGAGACTGAACACCACCAGTCTTTTAAGAGGTTTGTATTAGGAGTATTTTCTTTTCAGTGTGTGATGTGTCCTTTCATTATCATAACATCTTGTTTGGAAGTGCAAAAGTTGGGAACTTAGAGAAAATCCAGCTTACCATTGTTTTCCTTTATGGCTTATTTGCCTGTTGTGTTGTAAGGCATTTTAACTTTGCAGAGGTACAGAGACTTTCTCCTGAATTTCAGGCATTTTGTAGTTTGAGCTTTGATTAGGGGTGTGGTCTGTTTCATGTTGGTTAGTCTTTGTACCAACTTTTTATTGTAAAAGCATTGTTACATCTTACAGAGAACCTATATTTTTTTTCTCAGAAGCATAATTACTTAACATAAAATACGTTAATATTTCATGTTGTTCCATCCTGAAATTAATACATGATCAATACCATATAACAAGTTCAGAAAAACATTTTTAAAAGTAAGTTTTCAAGTAGTTAAAATAGCATACATGTAGGGTGTGTTAGCTTCTGCTATTTCCTACTTTGTAGCAGTGCCTTTTGTATGGTTCGCAAACCTCAGAAACATCTGCTAAACTCAATTTAAAAGTGGTCAGCTTTATCCTGAGCATTGCCCATTTCTTCTGTGACTTTGGAGAACCCAAACAACTCATTCTTTTTTCTTACGTAGAATTTCTCTACTTCCTTTTAGCTGTGTGTCTGTGTGTGTTGTAGCATTGAACCCAGGGCCTCATGCATACTGACAGTGCTCTACCATTGAGCTACACCCCCAGCCCATTTTTTTTAAATTAAAAAGTGAAATATAAAAAATACAAAGAGCACATACAAGACCACCTGGATTGATCATATTTGCCTTATGTGTAATTTTTAATTGGGCCACTTGTGGATCATCTTACTTTGCGCCCAAAGACTTAGCATCTGTAAAAATAAGGACTTTCTCAAAAACAATTCTGTGACGTCTAATTTTCCGTCTGTAGTCAAATTTTCCCAACTGTTTGAGGAATAACTTTTCTAGTTGTTTCCGTCCATTGCAGGAGTCAGTGTTTACCCATAACGTTTGATCTTGGCATGCCTGACTACTTTTCATCAGAGCAGTCCTCCCAACTTTTTTTTTTTTTCTTAGTATCACTTTTTTTAAAAGGTCCAGCTAGAGCATTGTACTTGTGGATTTGTCAGGTGTTTTCTGCATACTAACTGACTCTTCTCTGTATTCTGGTCTAAGCCTCAAGTAAATTCAGGGTCTGTTCATTTGCAAGAATACTTCTGGGAGCTTTACATCAGGTTGGGAGGCACAGAGTGTCAGGGTGATGGCACTTGGTTAAAGAGGTGACTAGCAGATCTTACTGTTTTCTGGCTTTCTTATGCACATACTGTCCTGTCTTTCTCACTTTCCTCTCTCTCCTCTCCTGTCTTCCCCTGCTCTTTCTGTCATCACTGTGGATTCATGAATTTTGTTTTATTCAACAAATTCAGATTACTAGTTGACTTCAAGATACCTGTGTTCTTTTGACATCACCTTGTTAGTCTGAAGGTTTTCTTGCTACCTGGCTCAATAAGGTGTCTCATGCTCCCTGCCTGCATTTTCTGCCTCAACTCCAAAGAGCACAAGTTTCAGGAGACCTGGTATGTGTCTTTTTTTATGAGAAAGATGTCTTTTTTTCTTGCACTGGTGTCCAATTATGGCATCCTGGGTGCTGGTGACCAAGATCGGTTCCTAGTTTAGCTTCAGAGCAATATCCCTACTCAAGCTCACATCTTCTTTGATTTTCTGTGGAGAGATGTTGCTTTTCCTGCAATGGCTGAGTACCTGCTTATCTTGACCTCTCTTTGCCAGGCACCTCAACTGCAGAGTAATTGAGGACCAAGTGAACAGAGGGAAGGGGCGTGATGGCTTTAGGGGGCATGCGTGGAGGATGTCATCTAATGAATGCAGTGTGTAGTGCTGTGTCCCTTACATTGAGGTCCTGTGTCAGTGAGTTGAATAAACGTGGACACCTGGAGATTCACACTGCTTAGCAAATCTTAGTAGTGTGTGTATTCACAGTGATGAACTTCAACTAAATGAGGTGAGGGCAGAACTGTGCGGCAGCTTCATCATGGCCTCCTTATGTCTTTTTCCACCGTGTTTCTTCTTATTGTTTGTACTTCTCTCCAACTAGAAAATGTGAATTGCGCCATTTTTATCTTGTAGGTCCCATATCTTTGACACTTGCTCTGTGCCTGGCCACACTAAAAAGTTTAAGTGGATAAAATAAACAGTCATGTTGAATGGAATTTAGAAGGCCCACAGTTAGGTAGCATGAAATCTGGGTGTGGTGGTGCACAGCTGTAATTCCAGCACCCAGGAAGCTGAGGCAGAAGGACCACCATGAATTTGAGGCCAGCCTGGGCTACATACTGAGCCCAAGACCAGCCTGGAATACATAGTGAGACCCTGTCTCAACAACAAATTAGGTAGTATGACTTTGATAAAATTTGGGCTTCATTTTTCTCATTGGTGAATGAGAGAGCTTGAGTATCCAGTTGCTGAATACTGAATTTCACTGCTGCTTACTGCTATGTTGTTCTGGCCAGCAGGGGGAGAAAGTTCTCTATTAATTTTTCTTTCAGGTTTGGTTTCTTAAAAACTTCAAAAATAACAAAGTTGAAATGTAGCTTTAGGTTTTCAGTGTAGGTTATGTCTTGTGGCTATTAGTAACATAATGTGAGAAGGTTCTGATTTTTCTAAATACATTTTTAAAAAGTGAGGGCATTCTAAGCCTCAGTGAATTCTTAAGTTACTTGGACTGATTGACTTATAGAGTCAAAGGCATGATTTCCATTCATCCATCCATCCCTCCACTGCCATGTAGACTGGCCTTGTAGTCAGGAAAAAAAAATATGCAGACCTTACTTCTCTAGCAAAAGAAATAAAATTGGATTTGGCAGCTTTAGAAAGAGAGGAAATGGTAAGAAGAAAAGCACTCAACACCTCGATTGTACCAGCCTCTTAAGTACCTCATTCCACAACAACAACTTCCTGTGCCAAAATTAATTTTATTTTCCCTGTTTTTGAATTTCACAGAAGAAAATACTCTGTAGTTGATGGATGATAACACATAAAAAAAGCAGTGTGGACATTTTGGCCGTGTGGTTTTCCTAAATTAAATCCAGTGCTGGGCAACAGGGACTGAGGAGGTGGGAGATGTGTGCATATGTACCTACATGTTTGACATACATCATAGTAGCACATGGAATGTGGCAGCATATAATTTTTAAATAATGGCAGCGTATTTGACACTCCAGTATAAATTCCATATTGGTTCTCATGGAATTAGAATTGAAGGAAGTTGACTGAGTTTTGCCAAACTCGTAACTGTGGGCAATTTAAAGTTAGAAGGCAGCCATGACTCGGCAAGATCAGGCTGTGAATAAATGCTTATTATCTGATGTCACAAAGAGGTGGCTCATGTGATTGATAAATGAATATTTCTGGCATGAATATTTTGTTTAGTTCTGTTTTTATATTTAAGACCCAAGTGAAACAATTAACTTCACTTGTTCAGCAATGGCACGAGTGAATTCTCTGCTTAATCCAGTGATAGTTTCAACACTGGAAGCATCTTTGCTGTTTTTTTTTTTCTATTACATGGCTGCCAATCCTCTCTCTGTTTCTCTGTCTTTCTGTCTCTGTCTCTCTGTCTCTCTGTCTCTCTGTCTGTCTCTCTTCCCTCACTCTAGTACTGGGAATTGAACCTAGGAAACTCTGAGCTACATCCCCAGCTTACCACTCTCCTTTTTAAAACTTGAAAAGTTCGAGACAGGATCTTGGTAAATTGCCCAGACTGGGGTTGAACTTGGTATTCTCCTGTCTCCGTCTCCTGTAGAGCTAAGGGTACACGCCTGCACTAACATGTCTGGCTGTTTTATTGCTTTGTAAACGACTTACCCAGAATTTAAGCCTGGCTTGCTCTCTTCTTGTATAACTCGAGATGCATCTTTTCTATTCTTTGGTGAATTGTCATACTCCTTTCTAACTTTAGAACAGCTTCTTGCATTTTGCGATTCGTGCTTTGAATGTCATGAAATATTTCTGGAATTCCTCTTATGTGATTTTTTTTTTCAGTATCACATCCTTTCTGGCTTGTCTTCAGCCTTTTTGTCTTCAGCCTTTTTGTCAGAAGCACTTTGCTCACTTACGGAGCAAAGTCTTCTTTTCCTGAGTTCCCCAGCCGTCTGAACAGTGTGGGGACCAACTTTCCTGCTACCAGCTACTGCTTCCGTGGCTCTATGGAGTCCACTTTTACTGTCTGCATTATTGCTTTTTATTTCTTTCCTGCATCTTAATCTTTCTGGTCAATTCTCTCCTTTGTCCATTTTTATAAAATGCTATATGGAATTTCAACTTTCTGGAAGGATGAGGCAGGAGGATGGAAAATTCAAGCCCAGCCAGGGCAATTTAGTCATTTCATAAAACCCTCTCAAAATAATAAAAAAGGGCTGGTGATGGTGCTCAGTGCAGAGTTCAATCCCCAGTACTCCCCACACACACACACATTATATGGGTTTGTCACTGGAAGACCAGAAAGTAACACAACCATTTGTTTTGCTGTCTGTGAACTGAATGACAGGAGAGCGATAATTAGTCACTGGTGGCCTTTGAATGATTGGCTACTGTTCATGAAGCGCATCTGTAATTAGTGACTGGTGGCCTAAAGGGCTAGCAGTCAAGTTTGTGCTTTATACATCATTCACACTTACTAAAATTCGACCTGCATTTTAGACAAACTGGTATTACTTAAGTAAATGGAATTTGTGCATACTGGAACCCTGTGAAATGAGGGCTGCCTGTATTACCATTGTTTTTAATATAATTCAGTTGTAACTTTACATTATTCAGTTTTAAATAATGACTGTGTTTAACAAAATCCCTGAAAATTCAGTAATCAGCTCTTACAAGCGGGGACCAGCTAGAACCAACCTACCACTGCAAAACTCCATACAGCCTCAGGGGAGGTGATGAGAGCCTGTAATCCTAGCTGCTTGGGCGTCTGAGGCAGGAGGATCACAAGTATGAGGCTAGCTTGGGCCACATAGTGAGACCCAGTTTTCAAAAGCAAATTTTAAAAGGTCTGAGGATATAGCTCAGTGTTACAGTAACCTTGACCCCCATTCCCAGTATTGCAAATAAGAAAAAAAGACAAATTCCAGACAGTGTGTAGTACTTCCCATGTATGTTGATGGCCAAGGAGTCATGACTTTAATTCACAGGAAGAAGAGCATATGCAAAGCTGAAACATTGAGGCTGATATTCTTTAAATTTTGCAGAATATCTGCATTCCAATAATCTAACAAGTTACAATAAGCGTACAACCTTATTGTATATCTTCTTGGTATCCATAAAGAAGAGATATTTGAAAATCAGTAACTTTTAATTAAAATGCAGCATTTATTTTAACTAAACTGTAGCTTCCCACTTTATTTCTTTTATGAATAGTGGGGAGAATCTATTAGTTTGTGCTAGGGTCTTAGTAGCTGAAAACAACACAGGTTTTTCTCTTGCCCTTGTTATATGTTGGTCCCAGATTAATGACAAGGCTGCTTGTGGCTGCAAGTCACATATAGTCCACAGTGCGTGGTCATTTTAGGATCCTAGTGTAGAGTCACATACAGTGCCCATGGTAGCTCATTGGAAAAGAGAAAATCAGCACAGTTGGACCTCACAGTGGCTCTTCAGACTCAAGAGTGGAACTGACATGCTGTCATTTCTGTCCCCATTTTGACTGTACCACTGGTCAAAAACTCGGCCTAATGTCAGAGGGGAGGAGAAATAATCAGAGCAAAACACACATGGTAACAGGAAGTGTAACCATCTTACAGAAAATGAGGAGTAACAATAAAGATGTGTTTTGTTTTTTGTCCCTGTGAGGAGACAGGAACAGCATCTCAAAAACCCCTAAAGTTGAGAGATTTGGTTTTTAAAAACTTCTTTCATTGAGAAAGTGTAATGCTATCTTGGTTACTTTTCTCTCCTTGCTGAGACAAAATACTTGATGCCCAAAATGAAGGAAGGAAAAGTTTATTTAGCTTACAGTTTTTGGAGGTTTCAGTCCATATTCAGCTGGTTCCAAGGCAGGGTGGTGTTAAGGGGCAGCCATTCATGGTGGCCACGAGCAACAAGAGCAAAAAGGGCAAAAAATGGGGAGGCACACCTCCTTCCCTTCCCTTCCTTATATTGTATGCCAGCTCCACCCCTGGACAGGTGCAGCACTCACACCACCAACCCCAGTGCTAGACAACGAACCAATCACAAATGCTAGATTCAGCCACCTCCATAACTGTATAAGACTTGGGGGGCCATCCAAACACAAACCATAAGAAATACCTAATGTTCAAAGATCTCCATGCTCCAAGTGTATCTATCTATTATCATCACCATCACATGAGAGTATTTTTAGAAATGCAGACTCTGGGTGACCCCAGATCACGTCTTAATCAGAATCTTCATTTTTAAGCACCATCCCATGTAATCTGGGTGCACATTAAAGTCTGTGAAATTAAAGACTAGTGGATTTCCCTAGCTGGATGCTCTTTTGAGCTCTTTTCCTTTTTCCCTAACTCTACCTTTCCTATACTCACAGATATCTACACCCTCTCTCCCACCTCTCCCCTCTCTTCCTCTTCCACTTGGCCTGTCAGACTCAACTCCATGCCCACCTCCTCACCACCCTGTCCTGTATGGAGCAGACCTAGGGGTATGTGTAACCCTGAAAGTCTTCCTTGCTCCATCTTTTCCCTTGCCCACCCAACCCCCTTGTTAATTGCCAGGGCATCTTTCCAGAGTTCAATTCTGACCAAGATGATAGCAGTTGAGGTGACAGGGAACTGATCAGGGCAAGGGAGGGGGCCCAAGGAATCGTACAATCTAAGTGAAAGCAGTCTCAGACCATCATCAGCTTCAGGGCAACACTTTGACCAGTTTCCCCAAACCCAAGCATCCTTCTTAACTGGACGGTGGTGCCACTCCGGGAGACTGAGCCAGGATGACCACAAGTTCAAAACCAGCCTAGGCAATTTAGCAATTTGGTGAGATCCTGTCTCAAAATTAAGAAAGGGTTGGGCATGTAGCTTAGTGAGAAGGCCCTGGGTTCAATCTCCAGTGCCAAACACAAAAATGCAAACCACACACAATTCACATCAGTATCACTTTCGGGTTAACGTCCACATTTCCTAATTTCCCTGTACTTTGTCCCTCTCGATGTAAACTCTCACTGTTCCTCATACTGAACGATATGAGCAACCTGGTCTTGTTGGGAGATGCCAGTGCATTTACTGTTCCGTATCTTCGCATGGCTGAACTGCCCTCTTTCTTGCCCCTATGTTGTCTGCTTGTCATGTTCTGGTTACAGTGTCGCCCTCTCTGCCAGCTTCCTCTGACCCAGGAAGAGATTTACTGTCTCTTTCCCTATCACTTTCACCTAGGGCATAAATAATTGATTGATAATTTTATTTCTCTGTTATTTCTTTACAGCCTGACACTTTGGAGGACGTGGATGTTTCTCTTACTCATCTTTGTAGTCCCATGGAGTAGTGCTGGGTTATAGCAGGTGCTCAGTAAAGGGTTACGGAATGAATGGAGTAAAGATTAAACTGATCAGTTCCATCAGGCATTGAGAAAAATTGGTGGGATTGGACTAGTATACAAAAAGGGTTTACTGTCAGGCACTCAGGAGTGGAAAATGTGATTATCACTTTGAATGTCGCCTCTAAAAGAGTGATGGAGTTTAGTCTAGCTTGTGATACAGCAACTGCACTGTCTAATAAAATAGAAGTGTTTTTGGCAAATGAAAAGTGTCATTCTTTAAGGGAATGACAGTTATTGCTAGTATGCCAATACCCTGTTATGCATTCTTTATAATATACTTCATATGGACCTTTCAAGAATGATAGACCTTTAAAATGAAAACTTAAATGTAAAATTCCTTTATTTTTATGTGCTTGAGAAAGACTATATGACAATAATGTGTAAGCTTTATTGGGTACTTTGTTCCAGGTTTAGTTTTTGTGTTTAAAACCACTTTATTGAGATATGATTTATGTAAGAAACTCTCTAGTTTTAAGCATATAACTAAAAAAACTTTAGTATCTACAGAGTTGTATCATTAACACCACGATTTAATTTTAGAGCATTTCTATCACTCTAGAAACTTTGTGCCATTTAGTTGCTTTCCTGGTCCCAAGCAATCACTGATCTACTTTTTGTTACTCTGCGTTTGCCTTTTTCCAGATATTTTGTATAAATGGGATTCATAGAATACATAACTTGTCATGATTGGCTTCTTTCAATTTGGTGTAAATTTTCAAGGTTCATCAGTGTTACGCCACGTCAGGACTTTGTGTCTCTTAATTGAGGAACAGTATAGTGTTTTACCAAATTTGTTTTTTTCACCAGCTAATGGATATTTGATTTTTCTTTTTCCCCTTTTGGTCATTGTGAATAATGCTACCACAAATATTTGTACAGATATATTTGTGAGGACATATGTTCCTATTTCTCATGGTAGATACCTTGACATCTTGGGCAGACATCTCTAGATTTCTAGAAGAGCCATGAGGTGAACTTTTTCCAAGGTTACCAGTTCTTTGATCATGGATTTAGGGCTTGAATTCAGATTGTAAATCACTGAGATTTTCAAGGGCCGGTCCTAGTTCCTGCCCTGCTGTGCCTAAGAACAATGCTTCACGTAGTGAAGAACGGAAGGGCAAAGAGACACAGTAAAAACCAGCTGGCCTTGTCATGCCAAGGGCTGGCCCATGTGCCTGTGGGGAGATTGTGCGTTTACTTATCTGCCCCACTGAGTTCTCTACTCAATAAGGGTAAGGGCAAAGCCTAGCCCATGGCAGAAAGCCTAGAACTCAGGACGGACCCAGCCACCACATGACAGGAGGCTTTGATGTAGACCTGCAAGGAGTGTCAGCCCCAAGCTGTTTCTCCAGTGCCCCGGTGAGGAGAAACATCAGCTTATCGCAAGAAGAATAGGCTGGCTATGGTGACCCGTGCTTGTCATCCCAGCACTTTGGAGGCTGAGGCAGTAGGGTCGCTGCAAGTTTGAAGCCAGCCTGGGATACACAGTCAGTCCAAGACCAACTTGAACTACAAAGTGAGAGCCTGTCTCTAGGAAAAAAAAAAAGTAGATGCCCAGATTGTCTCTGCACCCACTGTAATGGCAAAAATTTCCACTGAGGGTCTGAAAACACTGCCCCGAGATTGATCTTTCTTCTCTGCCTAATGAGATTGATCTTTCTTCTCTGCCTAAGGAAACACTTTGCACAAAAGACACTGACTTTTTATTTTATTTTTAAAATTCGTTTTTAATTTTTCATATTGTAGCACGCAATAGGGACTACGTTCATCGTGGGGAGCTGGCTCGTGTCCGTGACACATCTGCATTCTTTATATTCTGCCTTTCCTCCCTTAAGATGCTGATTTTTTAAAGTTGTGGAACAATAAACTTACACACAGGTAAAGTATCAAAGCCCTGGTGAAAGTTGACCAAAATGAACAAAAAAGCATCTGTGGTTTGAGAACGTTGCCCCTGGCACAGAATATACAAACATGATTGGTGGCACGCTTGGTCTGTGTCAAATGTACTTCTAACTGACTGACATGTATCAACTCTGTCCTTAAAACAACTTGATGGGGCTACTATGATCATTCTAGTTTTATAGACAGCATTTACGGCAACTAGGTGATTTGCCCGGAAGTATACAGCGAGTGGACGGTACAGTCTGAATTTAAATCAACATGAGTTTGTACTTGCTCTCACCAGTCAGGGACTCATCCATCAAAGATCTCACAGAGCTTCCTGCTGGGGCAGAAAACCCTTCCAGAGTTGCCGCTGCTGGATGAAGATAGGGTACAGACTGGATGTCGGGGTATCCCCAAGGGCCCCTCTGTGCCCCTCATTGAATACCTTGCCCTCCCTTGTAAAAGGCCTCAAACTTTCATGTCTTTCCACCTGGCCACTTGCTGTGCTTGGAAAACTTCAACTTCAAGCATTTCCTTCATTGTCCAGCAAGAAACAGCCAGTTCTTGCCCATGGCAACGGGTGACCCACACATCTGTCTGTTGCCTACTTACCCAGCTTCTCTAGTCCACCTCTGGGCATGTCTGTCCCATCACTGCACGGTGGGCCTCTTCAGAGTCAGGACAGTGTCTCTCTGGTCTTGAGGCCACTCTACCACCAGCTGAATCATCAGAAACTGAAAAGCAACTTATATCTGTCCAAGCCTGGCAAAAAAGATGGTGACAGGAAAATGACAATGCGGAGGAAACCTTTCGGAGATGCGCACTTGAGGGTCCTCACACCCAAGGCTGTTTCCTGTCCACCTCTCTCCTCATTCTCTGATCCCTCCTGGAGAACCTGCCGATGGTTGAGTCTTGCCTGTCTTGCCTCACACACAGCCCTCTCCCCTCTTGGATCTTTTCTACCTCCAAGTCCAGCATCTCTGTCCCTTCCATGCCAACCTAGCAAGTTGCTTACAGATGTGGCTGCTGCGGGGTCCACGTTCTTCCCGCCACACCCACCTCTGTGCCCGCAGCAGTGAAGCCTTGAACGTGACTGGTATTCCTGAAGGTGATTTCCCTTCCTTTCTTCTTCACCCTCCTTCTGGGAAAATCCCCAATGTGTCCAAGGCCTTCCACAAATTGGCTTCAACATCACTTCCCCCTCTGGCTCCTACTTCTCCTTAATTTGAGTTCTAGGCTGCATTTTCCTGCCTCCCTCAGCATCTCTGCTTAGCCCGCTCCTCTCTCCTCAGCACCTTCAGCGCTCTCCACTCCCACCTGTGACAGCCCAGCTCTGCCTGGAGTGCCTGCCCTCCTCAACCCCTCTCCTTATATCTGGGGTCACTGTTTGGCATTCCCTCATCTCACCACACTGCCCCAATCGCCACCACGGGCTGGCTTCCTCCTTAGTGTCCCAGGTTAACTTCAAGTTCTGCTTCATTGCCTCAACTATGCTACAAGTTTCTTAAAACAAGTCCAGGTTCAGCTGAGGATTTAGCTTAGCAGCATAAGCACCTGCTTGGCAAGTGCAAAGTCATGAGTTTGATCCCAGGTACCAAAAACAAAAAACAAATCCAAGCGACAGAACTAATTGGACTGAAGAACAATGGTAAATCCCAACCTCAGCAAGGTAAGGCTGAGTGTCCCTTACCCAAAATGCTGGAGTTGCAATTTCAGAGAGGTTTTTTTTCTTTTTCTTTTAAAAAAATATTTGCGTAAAATTTACTGGTTGGACATCTCCAGTTTGAAAATTTGAGAACGGAAATGCTCCAAAATCCAAACTTTATTGAGCACAGATGTGACACAAAGATGTTTCATATTTTGGAGCAGTTCAGATTTTTGATATAGGCTGCTGAACTTGTTTTACCATATTTCAGTAAATCTGAGGATCATTATAGGACACAGCTGACTCCTGAGGCATTAGCATGTGGGAAAAGACATGTCTTCAATGAAATATGGTGTTGTTTCTATCCTACTGTGCACAATAAATGAATTTAAAGGCTTTTGCTGGCCCTCTGGCTGTCATGCTGGGCCCAGGCTGGCTCTGTCTCCCTCTTTTGGTTTTCCTGTCCCCTATTCTGAAATGCTGTTCCACCATGGCTTTGGTCTTTCACTTCCTTCAGTGATCCCCACTTACTCAACTGTTACCTCTGTGGGTTTGTCATCTCAGCACTCTGGAAGGCTGAGGCAGGAGAATCACAAGTTCAAACCCAGTCAGGGCAACTTAGAGACTTACTGAGACCTTGTCTCAAAATATAAAATAAGGAAAGAGCTGATGATGAAACTCAGTGCCAAGACCGTGAGTTTAATCCTCAGTTTAAAATCATCCGATTGAGCATTGCCAGCAGCCTCCCACCCCACCCCATTCTTCCACACTGATTTTTCTCCGCAGCATTTATCACTGGCTGATATTCTGTTAGTTACTGGGATTTTGGTTGTGGTTGTTGTCCCTGTGTCAGAAACAGAGCTTGCCACATAATAGGCAGTATTTTTGGGTAATGAATACTGTTGGGTGACTGAGCTTGAGGTTCACCCGGCAGGGGGTGCTTGGTTTTCCTGGTTTACCTACTGTAGCTGGCAAACAGTGGGTGCTCAAGAAATGCTTACCCACTGAAGCATGTCCGAAGCACCTCAGAGCTCTGTAGCTTGTCTAAGGCCATCTAACCTGGCAAGGTTAGGAGTAGGACAGTAGTTCAGGTGCCTCTGATCACTTGTCCCCTCCGATAGTGGCTGTCCAACTCCCCTATTTGGGGGGAGCAACTCTTCTGCAGAGTTGTCTCCTGGTCTCCCCAGTGCCCAGCACATTGCTTTGCACGTGCTACGGCACATTTATTTAACACATATTTAGAATGTGTTTGAATCTAGTGTTTTACTGCCTCAGGTCCTCAGGGATGAAGGACACCAAGAGCACAAAGCGCTCCTGCCCACCCACCAAGAGCGGCTCCAAAGCCAGGCTGAAGAGCGCCCCGGCCCTGGCCGCTTCAGCCCGCTGACCACGGTTAGGCACACCCCGCTTCTCGGGTCAGACGACCTCTCCCCGCGACCTTGCCTCCTCTAGGGGAGAGCCTGAATGGGAAACGCGGAGAGGGAGGCCCCAGGGCTGCCCTCCGAGGTGCGGGAGCCGCCACCCGCTCGGGGTCCCTGCTGGGCGCGGGGCTCGGCGGGTGCGCGGGAGCGGGGGGCGCGCGGTGGCTCCGCGCGGGGATGCGCGCGCGCGCCGGCCTCGCCTCCCTCGCCCGCTCCGGTGCTACGTGCTTCCTTTGTCAATGAGGCGCCGCTCCGAGCTGCAGTAGCCCTCGCGGCCAAGGAGCCCGAGTCGGAGCTGGTTCCCGACCCCCGCGCGTGAGCGGCGAGCAGCAGGGGCCAGGGCGGGCCGGAGAGGCGGCACCGCGGCGGAGCGAGGGACCCGAACGCGCCCTGCGGCCGCCGGCCCCGGCTCCGTCGCAGGGAGGGGGCCCCGGGCGGCGCCCGTCCCACTTCGCTGCCCAGGGCGCGCCGGCGCGCGGCGACAGGCACCGTGGGAAGCCCGGCCCGCGGCTCCATGCGGCCCCGGCCCCTGCGCGGGTGAAGCCGCGGCTCCCCGGAGCGCGCCGCGGCCGAGGCGGGACGAGCGCGCGGGCCATGGCCGGAGATGCTCGGTGAGGACCCGGGCGCCCAGGGCTGGACTCCTCAGCGCGGAGCGGAGCGGAGCAGCGGCCTGGATGTGTGAAGGGTCCTCATGGCTCTGCAGGAGGCGAAGCCCCGGCGCCCGAGGGAAGCTGGGCCGGCGGCGCGGGGGCTCGGTCGGGCCGGCGAGGGAGCCTCGCGCTGCCCGGGCGTGAGGAGCCCCGGGGTCCGCGCGCCCCAGGAGGCGCCGCCACCGCCGCCGCTGCCGTCGCTGCTGCTGGGACTCGTGCTGCTGGCGGCCCTCCCCGAGCACGGCAGGGCCGACCCGGGTAAGCACTCGCTTCTGGACCGGCGGGGCTGCCCGCCGGGGTTAGCGCCTGCCCGGGTGGCGGTGGACGGAGAGGTGCCGGCAGCCCCGGGCTCCGGGATTTTCTCCGCCCTTTGCTGCTGCAACGGCAGGCAAATTGTCAGAAATCTGTCTCCCGGGAAGGCTCCGCTGGGCGGGGAAGAAAAAGAGAGGCTCATTCCTGTCTTGTGTCTGAACAAGTTGCAGAGCCTTCCTAGTGGTCCCGCAGGCACGCTTTATTTAAAGCTGTGTTCGGGACACCTGAAGAGGGATGTTTTTAGTAGGACACATTGCAAGTGTGGACCTCCACAGTAATTGTGGGCTCCTTGTTGAGAGACCACTTTATCTTAACTATATGGACTGGCTGTGAGTTTTAAGCAGTTTCCGTGCCCATTTCCTAAACAGCATTCCCTCCTCTGGGCTTCCTTTTTGTTTTGGGACGGAGGTACCTAAAATAATTGATTGCATCTGGCAAAAGTATTCAGGCAGTGGATATGTATATAATCCGATGTTTGCAGGACGCTAGTTTACAGATTAAAAAAAAATTTTGGGGGTCTTAGACTTAATCCTGAAGAAGCAGATTTCTGTAATTCTTTGGGCAGTTTTACAAAATCTATTGTAATTATTTGGGTGGAATTATTCTGCTAAAGTGCTTCGGAACTTACACTGTGCAGTCAGCAGTTGTCTTTAGGATGAGACTGATGACTGTGACACTTAGAAAGGGCTGGGTTTTGTGTTTGTGATGAAATTGTGGACTCTTAGTATATAATCAGTTTGTGAAGGATGTGACTCTCGCCTCAGTTTGTTTCTGTAGTTTTGTGGATTTTAGCAAGGACTAATAAGGACCTCTTTCCAGGCACACTCTTCCCCCAAATTAGATTAAAATTCCTAATTGTGAAGGAGCTCACATATTGTTTTAGTTAAGAGGGTTTTAGGTTAAAAATATCTCTTGTCTTAAAGGGTTTAATTCAAATCTCATTTTCCTTTGATTTGTTTAAAGGGTCACAGACCTGAGGTGGCTGCGTGTCAAGAATTTTCTCTTGTGATAATAGATGTCACTAAGTTCAGTAGTCAAGCTGCCCAAGAATTTTAGCCCCAATTTTTGTTCCTGTAGCAGTTTTCAGTGATGTGTATTAGGCACAGTGGTTCAGAGACCATTCCTAAGACACATGTACATGCCTCAGTATCTGTTGGCTCAGATACACAGAGTTTTTGTCTACACTCTGTCAGACCCTTGACAGTTTGGTAGCTTGTTTAGGAGATATTTGAGATTCTGGCTTTTGGTGGTTGTTCATTTGCCTGCAGGTCTTGAAAACTCTTTCGCCATCTGTCATATGTGAAATCTGGCTTTCATGAATTGTTCCTGTTCAGCCCTATGTCAGATGATTTCCTCTGATGGGTCTTGAATTTCTTATCTCCCTTCCCAGCCTTTTTATGCCGACCCTTCTGAACCTCTGTGACTTTGCTGGGCTCCTCTTTCTGACAGCCTAAGCCTGACCCCAGGGACTTCGGATCTACATCTCTTGGTTTTGGCGCTGCTGTCCATTTAGTTGTAGTGTAGCAGCCGCAAGAACACGGGGCTTGGAAAGTTGCTTTGATTAGAACGATGATAAAAGTCACTAAAAGCGGATGTTGCTTCCCAAAGCCCTTTATGTTTTCCCTTCTCACTGGGTGGAGGGACTTGTTGCTTTCTCTGTGCTAAATTTTGGGTATCCTTCCTGCCGTCACGGCTGATGATCTGTTTTCCGTGGTCCGGTGTACCTGTGGATTCACCATCTGCCTCTGAAGTCCGTGGGTTTTTGTGGATTTGCTGCTGCGTCCATTTTATGATGGGTTCCTCGATGGCAGAGGTAAACCCTGGCCTCCCTTGTCCTGTGTCCTCCCTGCTGTTGTTTGTTCTCTGATTCCCACTTGGGGCAGCTTTATCTTTGGGTGGGAGAGTCCTGAGCATCCCAAAAGGTTTGAGGGAGACAGCAGTATCAGGAGTACGGTGACCCTTGCTGGGGACCTTTGACTTTTAACAAACGGCCTCCTCTGGAACTTTTTCTGACAGTCAGCTGTGGTCCAGTGCTGTCCCTTACTGTAAATGGTGTGGTGTGCTGAGTTGTACAAGAAGCCAAACCTGTGACAATTAAGGTCCTACTTAAAGTGCTAGTTTGCTATGCTTTGTGTCATTGGCATCGTTGCCGTCCCATGTTTTTTAAGGAAGGCTAAGGCAGACATTTGCCTTTGTTTAAAAAAAAAAGGGCAAAAATAGGTTTGTTTTTAGAAAGTACTGTCACAGGTGTTCAGTATCTTTGTATCCTGGGGCACAGAAGCCTGACTGGGCATGATGGAGAACATCTGTAATCCCAGTGCTCGGGGGCTGAGGCAGGAGAATTGCTGTAAGTTTGAAGCCAACCTGGGTGATATAGTGAGTTCAAGACCAGCCTGAGCCACAAAGAAAAATATGGTCTAAAAAAAAAATCTCAGAATCCGAGGGAAGAAAGTGTTCAAGGGGGAAGGAGTGATAAGCTTCACAAACGCTACCGAGGGCAGGTTTAGGTGGGGACTGGCAGCAGTGGAGCTTGGGTTTGCATATGGGGATGTTGTTGGCCCTGAGAGTGGTGGGTTCCAGGGAGAAAGGATGAAGAAAAATTGAGTTAATAAATGGGAAAACTGTATAATTAGAGTTAGGCCAGGTGAGGCAAAGGGAGGGCAAGATAACATGGGTTCATACTTTCTCATGTCAGTGTTAAAGATACACAATAAGGATGTTTGATCTGGTACTCTCCCTCCCCCCAATATGGGTGGCCCAAGAAAATATATCTGGACTTATATTAATCAACAGCACTTCAGAGATACTTTCCAAGATGTCCCAGATTTTGCTTCCCCTCTCCTCCCCGCTCCCTACAAAGCAAAGAACATCTCGGGAACAGTAGCACTGTACTTTTAATAGTGATACAAAACAGAAGTCAGGTGTCCCCTCCCTGTCCCACATCCTTTCCCCAAAGTGAACATCACTGTGGTAACTTGGAGATCCCGCTGCCCCGATGATGCCCAGAGAATCCTCCCAAGCTTACTTATGTCTCAAATTACTGGGTGACCTGAGAATGTGCCAAGCGAATGTGCACACTTCTCTTTCATTTTCATTCACCTTCAAGCCTCACTGTGGTTTTCTCTCTTTTTCTTTTTCTTTTCTTTTTTTAAACAAACAACAACTCTGCTCTTCTCTAGACAAAAATGAATAGTTGGAATGGCCCTGAAACATTCTCGTTGCTTGACAACATACGAGAGGGGATTTCTAAGCACACAGAGGGACACATTATTCTAGGTGATGGGATGCCTGCCATGGGTGGTGGCTCTCTTGGGGACTTAGGACTGAAGGAGTAGCCAGTCAGTCAGCAGTCTGGGTGCTGTAGGTATCAGTTATGGTGGCTGGTGGGGAAGGTGGCACGCAAGTCACATGGCTTTGGCAGGATTCATCTAGCCCCTGGCATTGTTCAAGCTCTTAGTGACGAGTCAGCCCAGGGCAGGCTGGCGAGGGGCAGGCGACAGGTTAGTAAAGTACTGGACTTCTGTGAATTAGGTCTCTTAGGGGACGTGGTGAGGCAGCCACCAGTTGGTACAGCCCACAGGGATCTGGAGCTCAGAGGGCCGTAGTTCTGATTCCTCAAGAAAACTTGCTCTGTTTAGAGCTCTTTGTTTTCAAAGGTCACAGCTTATTCCAAGTTTTGAAATGTCATGCTCTTCAAAGAGAACACACCCATGAACTACCACGGTTGTTTGCTTTTTTTTTTTTTTTTTTAAGAAAAAATCCAAATTTGGTAAAGTATAATTTACATACACTTAAATTCACCTTTTTTTTAGGAATACAGGCTGATAAGTCTTTACAGAAGTGGTTTGCATGGATCCCACACCACAATCCAGATGTGGAACATTTCTGTCACCCCAGAAGCTTCTTCCTACTCCTCTGTGGTCAGGCCTTCCCACCCACACACCCAGTCTCTGGCAGCCGCTCATCTTTTCTCTGTCTGTATAGTTTTGTCTTTTCCAGGCTTTATATAAATGGAATCAAACAATATGTAACTTTTTGTGTTCAGCTTCTTTCATTTAGCATCATACTCTTGAGGATCATCCTTACTGTCGTCTAAATCATAATTCTGTCCTTTTAATGGCAGAGTAATATTCAGCGAGCACCACAGTTTATTTATTCATTCACCAGTTGATGGACATTTGGGTTGTTTCCAGGTTGGCGCAGAAAGGTCTTTGTGTGGGCAGTTTCCTTCTCCTGGGGCAAGGAAGAGTGGGATTGTTGGGTTCTATTTTAGGTCTGTGTTTAACCTCATAAGAAACTGCCAGACTCTTCCAATTTTATAACTCTATGAGCAGTACGTAAGAGTTTAGCTGCTCTTCTGCGTCCTCACGGGTACTCAGCATTTTCAGCTGTTTTTTCTTTTTAATTTTAATTTCAGTCATTCTAATAGTTGTTCAGTAGTATCTCGTTTTGGTTTTAGCTTGCTTTTTCTGATTACTGACAGTGTTATTTTTCATGTTCTTCCCTGCTGTCTGTTTCTCTTCTTTGAAGCGTCTATTAAATTCTTTTGCCCATTAAAAAAAAATTCAGTTGTTTTCTTATTGTTTTGGGCTCTTTATTCCATCTGAATATAAGTCCTTTCTCTGATAAGTGTTTTGCAGATACTTCCTCCTAGCCTATGGCTTTTCTTTTTTATTTTATTAATGGTAGTTTTTCAAAGAACAGAAGCTTTATATTTTGATTACCTTCACCTTATGCACTTTTTAAGGGTTGTGGTTCTGTGTGTGTGTGTGTGTGTGTGTGTGTCTGTGTGCACGTGTGTATTCTAGCATAGAAGTTTCTGCCTAACCCAAGGTCACAAATATCTATAATTTCTTCTGGAGGTTTTATAGTTTTGCTTTTAGGCCTATAATCCATTTCACATTATTTTTATATATTGTGCAAGGTAAGAGTCAAGGTTGATTTTTTTTCACAGCCTTGCTTAGTGGTTCTAGCACCATTTATTCAAAAGATTGTCTTTGCTCCATTGACTGACTGTGGCACGACATATGTGTGGCTTTATTTCTGAACTCTGTTCTGTTCTACTGATCTGTGTTTCTCTCTTTATGCCAGTACAACGTTATTTTGCTTTCTTTAGCTCACCATTTCTTAACCTCAGGACTACTGACATTTTGAGCGTGGTGATTGTTTGTTATGGGGCCTACTTTGTGCATCATAAGATATTTAGCAGTATTTCATACCTCTGCCTAAGATGCCAATAACTTGTCTCCTTCCCTAGTTGTGACACCCAAAAAATGTTTCCCGCCTTTCCAGAGAAGTAAAGTCATCCCCAGTTGAGTTCCATTGAACTAGCTTTTTAATAAGTCCTGAAATCAGGTAGTATGAATATTCTTCATTCTTCTTTTTAAAAAATATTTCACTATTCCAGGTTTTATGCTTTTCCATATAGATTTCAGTATTTTCTTGTTAATTCACTATAAAAAAAATCCACCTGAATTTTCTATTGAGATTTCATTGACTCTCGATCAATTAAAGATTGAATCTTAACAGTATTGAATGTTTGAATTCATGATGTTTCTATTTAGATATGTTTTCTTTTCTTTTAATTAATGTTGTATGGTTTTCAGGATACGGATTTGCACATGTGTATTTCGTGTTTTCAAGCCTTTGGTAGACAGCACTTAATTTCTTCTTAGTATATAGAAAGGCGATTTTAAAATGTTAACCTTGTATTACATGGTCCTGCTAAACTCATTTTAGTTCTAGGAGTTTTTTGCAAATTTTTGTTTTTTTCGAAATAAAAAATCATGTTATCTGCAATTAAAGATAGTGTTACTTCTTTCATTTAAATCTGTGTGCTTTTAAATTCTTTTTCTTGCTCTATTGCACGGATTAGGATTTCTGATATATTACTGAAGAGAAATGAAGCCAGGGAGCATCCCTATAGCTATATCCCTATAGCTAAATATGACTTAGCTAGAATTTACTTATTTATTTTGCTTTTTTGAGACAGGGTCTCACCTTGTAGTTCAGGCTGGCTCTGAACTCTCTATGTGGTCCAGGCTGGCCTCAAACTCTTGGCAATCCTCTTGCCTCAGCCTTATGAGTACTGGGATTATAAGCAGACCTGGCTTTTGGTTTTGTTTTGTGGAGGCCCTTTTGTCATTTTGAGAAAGTTCCTTTCTATCCCTACTTGACTTACACCATGATTGACACTGAATTTTGTGAAATGTTTTCTCTATTTATTGAAATTGTCACAAATTTTTTCTTCTTTAATCTGTAAAAAGACATCTTCATTGATTTTAGAATGTTGAGTCAACTGGGTTCCTGAGGTCAACTCTAGCTTAGGTCATAATGCATATTCTAGCTGGGCATGGTTTCTTAATACTTTCGTTAGCAAATTTTCAAGTTTTGCATTCATGAGACTGCTAGTTTGGGCATGGTTTCTTAATACTTTTGTTAGCAAATTTTCAAGTTTTGCATTCATGAGACTGCTAGTTTGGGCATGGTTTCTTAATACTTTTGTTAGCAAATTTTCAAGTTTTGCATTCATGAGACTGCTGGTTTGTAGCCTTGTTTTGCTGAAAAGCTTGGTGTGGCTTTAATGTAAGGATGACAGTGGTCTGTTAAACAACAGGGAAATCTTTCCCCTTGTGTTTTATGGAACTGTGTGTGTAGGATTGGTGTTACTTCTCCTGTAAAGTCTGTGATCCTACAGATGAGATTGAAGACTACTTGAGGGTTTCTTTTATTAAAGGAAACATATCAGATATCTCTAGTAGATTTCCTCATTCTTGGGGATACCCATGGACACTGTAGAGGTCTGGTTCAGAATCTAAGGAGAGAAGCTGGGGTGAAGGGAAGGAGACTGGGCTGGAGGCTGAGGTCACCCTGGGCTGATCTCATCGGTCCCTTTACTTTTCAGAGCCGTGTTCTTCTCACTGTAAAGGGGACCCTCCAGATCCTCCCATGGCCCCTTATCCCCCTGGCTGCGTGTTTCTGAGCCCCATGTGGCTGCTTTGGTGGGGTCACCTGTGTGGTCTCACCCCCTGCCACCCCAGCAGCAAAACCAGTTAAGGATTCTCACACCAGAAAGGGAAGCATCATCCTGTATTTTGCTGTCATAATTCCAGTATGAAGCCCAGATAAATATTGGCTGAATTTCAATCCTTACTGGCTTTTAAAAAATTATAAAAGCAACATATGCTTTATTAAATTCAAACAATACACAAGCGTATGCCAGAAAATGCAGAAAGCCCTGCTGGCTCCATCACCGTTCCCTGGAGTTGTGCTGTCAAGCATTGGATCCTTCAGACCTCTTTGCATACAAATCTTTCTATCCATAAACATAGCTTTACTTAATATTTTTCTCAGGTACAGCAGGTGTAACATCCAGCACTTAATGCTGCCTTGTGGTGCTGTCTCCATGCTAGCTGAATCTTATCATACAAGAATTTAAATTTTACATGAAAACATGGAAAAGCCTTTTACTATAGAAGGAAACTGCTTTAAGACCATCGTAAGAGTCAAACCTAGAGTTGAGCCAGGCGTGGTGGCTCATACCTGTAATCCTAGCGCTCAAGATGCTGAGGCAGGAGGATCACTGTGAGTTTGAGACCAGTCAGGAATATGCAGAGAGACCCCCTGTCTAAAGAAAAAAAAAAATCAAACCTAGAGTTAAAATATATCCCTAGACAATTCCTTCCACTTTCCCCATTCCATAGCTTCTTTCAGGAGATAGTCCCGCAAATTTTTAAGGACAACTGAGGACACTTTTAAACACCACCTAATGTGGGAATGAGCGCTATGTTTGAGCCAACTATTGTAGTTGTAAATAGGGCCACGGAGCTGCCCCTGGTGGAGCCCAAGGTCACTGCTGTACCTGCCTTCCATCCACTCAAGCAAGGCTTTGTCTAATGTGTCCTAACCACGACAGTGGAATTTGATTCAGATTTTGATTTGTATATGTTCAATCTATTCTTAGCTCAAAAGAAAACCTCCGGATGTCAGAAACACAAAATAGCTTTGGTATTTATGCAGCACTGGTAAATCTTATACTTCTTCAACAAAATAAATGGAAAAGTCTAGAATATTTCTAATTTTACTCTTTCCATGTGAAATATGGAATTAAGTGCCTGGAATGAAATTAGGACTCCCAGACTTGCACCTTTTACTTCTGTTCCTAGAAATGAATGCCACTCCTGTCACTTGTCTTTTTTTTTTTTTTTTAACCAAATGTCAACAGCAAGCCCAGAAAGGCTGAAGAAAAATGGAAAGTCTAGGAAGAAAAGGTGTTGAAATTAATAGTGCTGCTTCTAAATCCTCCTTGAAAAGAGCTGAGCAAAAATAATCTCTAAACCTACACAATTCATTATCAAATACTAAGTCTTTGTTTGGAAAAGAATAGGAGGGTCTGGATTAGCATTCTTTTGAATATAATTAAGCTGGATAAAAGTGTGTTCAAAAGTCAGCAACATAGAGCTGTCTTTGGCAGTTTCCTGTTAACTTATAAAAATTGGAGATGAACCACTGAAGTAAATGGTGAATCTTATAGGCACTGAGTCAGTCTCTCTCTCTCTCTCTCTCTCTCTGTTTCTTTTCCCAAATGAGGTGGGGAATGTTTCTTGTCACTGGCCCAGCAATAAAAATATTTGAAACAAGTGTTTCTTCTGCCTTATGTAATACATTTACTTTCCCGTGCATGGAGAACAGTCCCAGAGTCTGGGTGTAACAGTTCGTGGTTGTTGATGTTTTGGTCTCTTTTCCTATTTGAATCTCACACCAGCCCTCAGAGTGGGAAGTGATTGGCTAATGGTTGCATAATGGTCCCGGGATTTTTTTTTTCTGTTACTTTTTGATTCAGGGACTAATAGTCCTAACTATACAAACTAGCTCGAATATGGGCCTCTTGAGCTACCAGGGATGCTCTTGTGATATTCAGAATAGGAATGAAATATAACTGGGCCATGTGGATGTTGCAATTAATTGATGGAAATAATGGTCGACACTTTCCAGTGGTTGTTTGGGTTAGCTCCTTTGAGTCTCACACCCTTATAAAATAGGCCCTGTTATTAATCCCCCTACTTCAGATGAGGAAAGGGAGGCACAGACTGATGTAAGAGTAACTCATCCACTGTGACAAAGCTAAGTCCCCAAGATGGGACTTGAACCTGGGCACTTGGATTCCACTTTCCTCATTCTGCTTTTTTGTGCCACCTTCCTGGACAGTAGGGGACTGAGGCCACTGGTTTTGTGTCTCACTGGCCTGTTCTACCTTCCCATTTCTGGATCCATCTTTCTACCTCTTCCTGCAGACTGGCTTCCTCTAATTCCCATAGCGTCTTGGTTCCCCTGTAATTAAGCCTTGCATGGGGCTTTCACTTGCTGGAGTACCAGAGACCTGCCACCTCCTGACTTCCCTGGCTTCACATCCTTCGGGGGAGAATCAGTCTGGCCAGTGGAGTGAGGTGTCTACCTCTTCTCTGAAAAGGGGCACATCATATAAAATGACTTCTTAGCCTGGCCCCTTCTTCAACAAAGGATCAGTTGTAAATAAGATGGTTTGTGTGTGTGTGACAAATCTTCCTAAAATTCATCTCTTCTAATAGCAATAAAAAACACATTCATTTGTTGGTAAGCTTTTTTTTAATAAAGACGACGGTAGATGGCTGGGTTTAGAGCCACAGGCTAATTCGTGGCTGATTTCAAGGTAACAAGGGAGTTGGGGACCAATGCACCCAGTGAGCTGAGCAGTGATGTGACTGGGCCCACTCAGCTCTGGTCCCACTCTCGGCTGGGCCGGATGCAGGGCAGTTTGCACAGGAAGTGCACCTCGTCTCCATGGAGTTCACAGTCTAGGCTTAACAGGCCACTCAACTGCCGGGAGGGGGTGGCTTGTAATTGTCAAAGCAAGTAAACTGCAGGTAGCGAGAGTGGAAGGATTCTAACTTAGCTTGGAGCATGCATTCCCAAATGTGCAATCCAGTAGGCACACAGAAATGCTTCTTAAAAATTGCAATTCTCTTTGACTGCAATGTTTCACCTGTGACATGTAATTAACCCTTTTACAGATTTTAAGATGCCAGACCTGATTTTTTAGGGACTGGTGTTGGTTTTGTTTTCTGGCCCTTGAAAGGTATCATTTTTCCTCCTGTCAGCATCTCCTCCTCATGAGGTGTTGTCTGAATAGGCTCCTACTTGTACCTTCTAAACCAGAGATGCAGCATCCTCGCAGCGGCCTCCTCGATGTCTTTCTGTTGAACACACATTATTAGTCTCAATTGGAGACTTTTATTTATGATCATGGGGCCATCTCTCAGCTCATGTAATTATACTCAAAGCCAAGACAGCCTTGCGACTACCTCCTCTGCCAGTGTGCCAGACGCCAACGCAGATCTCAGGGACTGTCTGGTTGGCTCTTTTCCCTGGCACATCTGGAGAGGATACTATAGGAGTCTTAGCTCCTGTGTGCTCTTTACGATTCCATCTATGCTCTTCATCTTTCCTCCTGATGTGACTTTGTTGCTAACCCTGGCTGGCTCTCACAATTGGTGGAGTTATCCACTGGGCGATGGAGTGAGCCAGTGCTGACAGCATGGCTCTGTCTCTCTCCTTAGACATGGAACTCCAACTGTCCTACAGATGGAAGGTCAATGTCTTTATCTATTAAAAATAGCACAATTAATTTATCCTTTTTAATTTCCCCAGAGATACAGCAAGAGAAAATATGTTTTACAAGGTTCTTCTTTTATGGTTTAGTGGAGATTTGTCCTAGTTTATGGATATGTTGACTTTTGAATAAGAGGACTAACATTTACAAAAAAGCTTCTATTGTGTTAGTCACTGGATCAAGGACTTTTATCTTGTTTAATCCCCATGGCAACACCATTAGATGCTTCTTGCCCATTTTTCTGAGAGGAAGCTAAGATGGAGAGGACTTTTAAGAATCCTACTTGCCTAAGGGTGCATTGTTGTTAAGTGATGGAGTTGGAACTTGAAAGTAGATCTGACTGAAAAATAAATATATTTTCAGCTATACTATCTGGGCTCCAACCTTAACATTTTATTTGATTTTTCAAACATCTAGAACAGTTGAAAGAACTGTATAATGATACTCGTATGCTTACTATCTAGATGGTACAATTAACATCTTATTTTATTTGCTTTATCATATATCTATCTGTCCTTCTAGTCATCTGTCTAGTAAAATCTTATTTTTTAGTGTTATTAGAAGTAAGTTGCAGGCATCAGTACACTTCACCCCTAAGCACTAAAGCACATAAGTCATTCTGGTACTGTGAAGGCGACGCCTAGGGTTCAGTATTTGTTTATGGCTTTTTTGAGGGGAGGTGGGGATACATTTTATATATAATGAAAGACAGATGTCTTAAGCATACATTCCTGAGTTCTGACAAATGTATACCCCTGTGTAACCCAAACCCTTGTAAGGTGTAGCATATGACCGTCACCTCAGCAAGAGAGTCCCCTTTTCCCCTCTCCAAATTTTCTACTCCCTATTCCCAATCCCTGTATGCCCCCAGGTCTGTTAACTTTTTTTTTTCACTGTGGCTTAGTTATGTAACTATGACATTGTTTTGCTTTTCTTCTAACCTGCTAGTTTTCTTCATTTTGCAGCAGAAGATAAAAATGAGTATCCATCCCATGTGCACAAGAGAGGTTGTGACTCCAGGACTGTCTCCTTGCAGTCATGCTATCCTGTGCAGTCCTAATACCAAAGTCTGTTATTTCCATATGGGTTTTCCTGAGAGGCATTAATGGAGAAGGTATTTATTGAGCAGTGGGTGTGTGACAGGCCCTCGGCTTCCCCCTTCATAGAGCTCACTTCTGCTGGTGGCCGTAGTTCATGATGTAGTCAGCTGTTCCTAGGGATGAGCCCATGATGGCTGGTAGAGTCCAGTACTATGAAGGGGAAGCCCAGGGTGTTGGGGAGATTGGAGGAGGAGGAGGAAGAGAAGGAGGAGGAAGAGGAAGAAGAGGAGGAGGAAGAGGAGGAAGAGAAGGAGGAGGAGGAGGAAGAGGAGGAGGACGACGACGACTAGAGAAGACTTCCTGAGAAGTGACTTTTGTACCAGTGTCAGAAGGATGACTAGGAGATGGCCAGGGGATTTGGGGCAAAGGGAGAAGTAGGTCCTGCTCTCTGTGATGGAAAGGAGTGCAGTCCATTCCTGAGCCAGAGAGAAGTCTGGGGGCCTTCAAACTAGCCTCACCCTGAAGCCAGAGGGTTTGATAAAGCAAATCTGCCAGGAATGGTGGTGCTTTTCTGTAATCGCAGCAGTCGGGAGGCTGAGGCAGGGGGACCACCATGAGTTCTTGGGCTACATAGTGAGTTAAAAGCCAGTCTGAACTACATAGTGAGACCTTGTCTCAAAAAGACAAAAAAATTATAAAATAGATCTGCTAAGACCCTTGAGTGCCCCTACCTCAGTAACAGTTTAAGTCTATTGCTTAGCAATCTAGGTCTTTTATGAATGAACCACTCCTAACTCATACCCACCACCATAGCCAGACCTGTAGTTGCCCAAATGGCTCTTTTATGCCCCTTACATATTGTATTCATCAGCTTTCCCATCACTGGGATACCATATCCAACATCCTCAATTTAAAAGAGAGCCCCCACCTCATGCTGGGGATTAAACCCAGGGCCCTTGCACTGAGCTATATCCTAAGCCCTTTTTATTTGTTAAGACAGGTTCTTGCTAAGTCTCTAAGTATTCAGGCAAGGCTCAGATTTACAGTCTTCCTGCCTCAGGCTCCCAGAGAGCTAGGATTACAGGTCTGTCCTGTTAGGACTGACAAAAAGGAGAAGTTTAATTTGGTTCACAGTTTTATGGGATTCAGTTCATGGTAAACAGGCAATAAGTAACAGAAACATGGTGGGGATGTGTGTGATGGAGCTACGATGCTTAGTTTATGGTGTCCAGGAAGCACAGCAGTGGAAGAGTGTCAGGGAGGAAGTGGTCAGGGACCAGACGTAGGACCCCAGGTCACATGTCCATGCCCCAGCCAGATACATCCAGAGATGTGCTTTGCTGGTCCCCTACGTGGCTCCCATCAACGTCACACATTGTTCTTTCTGCTTGGAAACTGTTCCCAGCTCTGTCTGCCTGCTTCACATCTGCAGTTCCTTCAGGTGATTCCTCTTCCAGGAAGCCCACCTACTCTGACGCCATGGGTCTGCTTCACTCTCTACACCATCCTTGAAGATCTACTGGCCCGCCTCCTCCCTCAGACTGTGCATTCCTTAAAGCAGCAGTTCTCAAAAGGCCTTCCCAGATACCTTAAGGGGACTGGAAACCCTTTCACAGTTGTGACCAGTGTATAAAAGCTATTTTCATGATGGTTGAAGAGTGAGAGAGACTGTTACAGCCATGCCTATTAAAAGAAACTGTGGGTCAAATGGCTAGTGAAACAGCTTGCTTTGAGCACTAGGAAGAAACATATAAAGTTGAGCCAGCACTAAGGAATCACCGAGATGCTACCGCCAGAGCATGCCAGGCTGTGCCCAGGGGCAAGGGCAGGAATCGGTGCCCTGAAACTGTTTTAAAGTGGAATTATTGTGCACTCAGTTTAAATTATAGGTTATGAAAGTGATCAGACAACCCCAAAGGTTTGGCAGTCACTTGCTGGAAGCCTGAGGCCATGCCTTATTTGTCTTAGCACAGAATCTTACACATACATAGTAGGTATAAGGGTAACTACAGAGTGATAAAGGAAGAAAGGTTCCCAGTATGCCCTCACTATATCTATAATACCCTGTTGTATCATTCCTAGACTTAAAGCCTTTCTTGACCATTCTGTTAACAAAGAGTATATAGCATGGTACTAGTGAAATTGAGTGCTAAGATCACAAATGGGTGGCCTGATTTCAGCCCATGGATATGTTGTCAACATTTAAACACTGGTCTAACAAAACGGAAATGGTTTTTGCTTGTTTGTTTAGTGATGCTAAGGAATTGAACCCAGGGCCTCACACATGCTAGGCACAAGCTTTACTGTGATCATTTTGAAATCAAGACCTTTTTCATCAAAAACCAGGAATTACAGATTTGGAAGCTTGACCCCGGCTCTGTGCTGTATGCAGGCAGTTGGCTGAAGCAGAGTAGCGGTGACTGCTTCAAACAGGGCATCTGTCACAGCCCCCATCTGTCCCCTTGGTTATGATGGACTTGCAATTGTCACAAACCAGCCCTCAAATCTATGATGGCTCCAAGTCATAGAATTTTATTTCTCATATAAAGGCCCAGTGAAAATTCCTGTTTGTAAGCAGTAATTCAGGAACCCAGGACTGTTCCATTTTGTGGCTTTCCTGGGGCTTCCATGGCTGCACCCAGCAGGTGAAAGGGAGAATAAGGAGGAAAAGGTCTGAAAGAGATCCTCTTCATCTACTTCACATCCCACCAATCAGTGCTCAGCCATTTGGCCACACCCACCTGCAGAGAGGCTGGGAAATGTCATCTGAGAGTAGGTCCAGAAAGAGGAGGAAACAAGTTTGGTAAACACCAGTTGGTACTGTGTTTGATCCCACTCATTGATGTCTTCTGCTTGGACCCTTTAGACATTGGAGTTTGCAATCCCTGGTGTAACAGCCACAGGTCTTGGAGGAAAGAAAATCTAGGTTTAAGTATAATATGTCAGTTCCTGCAGGGCTGGGACTTAACCTGTTTCTTTCATTGATAAATACTCAGCCTAGATCAGTTCCTGGTGCACAGTAGGTACTTAATAAATCTTTGTTGATTACATGAATGCTTTCCCCATTCTGGGCCTGCACAATAATAATAGCTAAGTTACTTTTCTCTCTTGTTGAGACAGAATACTTGATGCCCAATGATAGGGAAGGGAAGGTTTATTTCTTACAGGTTGGAGGTTTTAGTCCATACTCTAAGTTGGCTCTAAGTGGCAGGATGGCATGGCCGGGCCACTGTAAACAGCAAGTGCCAGCAGCAAAAGAGAGAGACACGCCTTCTTCCCGGTTACACTGTATGCTGGCTCCACCCCTGGGCAGGTGCAACACTCACACCACCAATCCGAGTGCTAGACAAGGAACCAATCACAAACACTAGATTTGGCTGCGTCCATGATTGCATGAGGCTTGGGGAAGGCTATCGACATGAACCATGACAATAACCTTTACTTAGTGCTCATGGAGGCTTAACTCTGTTAGTAGGCTGGGTGCTAGTTTAGGAGAAAGGTGTTAAGATGTGTACAGGAATGGGAGCCACGGAATCAGAAGATTATTTGTAGTTTTTCTCCTCTCTCACATTCAGGATTTTTCTGGAGTTCTGTTCCATTGATATATTGATGAGAGAATGGAAATTGTTTTCTTCGTGGATGACTGCTGGCTGAAAAAACAGTTGTTTTCATCCTTTTGTAGTTTGGGTAGACAAATGGTTGCTACCCCCAAGCTAGGAATTTTCTTCCTGTGTGTAACAAATTACCATGATGTCTGTTAAACTCAGTGTGCTCCACATGCATCATGCTTTGTTGTCTCTTATTTGTCAAGAAAATGGTTAATGTTACTTTTCAAAGTCACCTTGAGTTCTCTTAGCAGGGCACAGCATGGAGGCCAGAGAGTCTGATAGATTTCTTGCAGTTTGAGTTTCTGCTTAGGGTATGCTGGAAGCATTTTTTGTTATAATTGTTGTGACTCTGATTTACTTGGGAACAGTCAGGTTTGAGACCAAGTGGAAGAAACTGAATATGATTTTCTCCTCTATAGGAATACAAACACAGTCCTTCACAGTTTGTTATCTGGGTGCTGCATCTTTGCTGGCTGTTACAGGACTAGATGACTTCAGGCACCAGACAACAGCAGTTTGAGGTGATGACCCTGGATCTGGGCAGCAGGAAGTGCAGTTACCTTTGCAGGAAGTGCATCATATTCTATGACAGCTCTCTTTACTGAAAAGGGGTCCCTGATGGGACAGCAGGTCATGTTATTTCTTCCAGATATACTTCTGGATGTTTTGGCAGAAAAATACCCATGAGAAGATGGGAAAATTCCTTAAAAGTGGAGATATATAACTACATAATCCAAAGAAATAGAGTGTTTCTGGATGTGGTGGTGCATGCCTGTAATCTCAGCATTGGGGAGGCTGAGGCAGGAGGAATACCACAAGTTGAGACCAACCTGGACTACATAGTGAGTTCTAGGTCAGCCTGAACTACATGGTGAGACCTCGTCTCAAAAAGGAGAAAGAAAGATTACGAAGATATTTATAGACATAGAAGCATTGTGAGAGGAAAGGGTTAATGTGGATTGTGCTGGGCAAATTTCCCAAGATTTGGGTTTCTCTGGAGGAGATACCAGCATGGGGTGTTGAATGGAAAAGTTTGACTTGTATGGATTGTTCTAGTTACACTGGATGACTTAGACCGTAAAGCAGGTGAACAAGAGTGAAGCCTCACATAAACTCCCCTGCTGTGGTCCCTTTAGCTTCTGTCCTTTTATCTGCAGTATTAACTTTCCTGATTTTTATTTTCTTTTAAAAATTTCAAATAATGCATTTAGGTTTGCTTTAGGCCTTCCTTCTTTCCCAAAATTTCATTATCATTTTTCTAAAAGTAAAGAATATTTTCTTCTATTTTTAAAATTCATTGCAAGGCAACCTTTTAATAATAATAATAGTTTCAAAAGAACAGAAGTCACACCCAGATTGCTTATCTTAATGCTTCAATCATGCAGCTGCTTATCTGGTTCAAGCAGTAAAATTTTGGATTTGGGAGGCGGGGCTGGGTGAGGTGGTGCACCCTTTCATCCCAACACTCTGGGAGGCTGAGGCAGAAGAATCACCAAGTTGGAGTCCTGCTTGGGCAACTTGGTGACTCAAGTAGTCTTTGTCTCAAAAAGAA
>PVJX010003077.1:56658-115079 GCA_004027295.1 Dolichotis patagonum
AGAAAGAGAGAGAGAGAGGAAGGGGGGAGGGAGGGGGAGGGGGATGGAGAGTGGGGCAGAGAGGGAGAGGGAGGGGGAAGAGAGAGGAAGAAAGAAGAGAGAAAGCGCGATCCATCTGACTCACATCCACTGTATACCAACATTACTGGCTCACACTGTTTATACCAGTGTGGTGGGCTAAGTGTAGGACCTGGAAGTTTAGGAATGTTTATAGCAATTTCTGCAGATGTTGTAGGGACATTTGAGTGTGTGATTGGTGAATTTATTCCTTAGACCAGTTTGGGTGGATTGAACTCACATGGTGAGTGCCAGGTGCCATCTATAGAACCTCAAGTTGGCAGGTGAGAGATTAGAAGTTAGAAAACGAAGAAGGAAACAAAGCATTAGTCTTTCCCCATGGACAGAGCGCTGCACTACTTGCTATGATGTTATCTGTACTCTTTCAATCATAGCCTATGTAGAAGAAGAATCACCTGTAATCCCATCAACCTAACATAATCGTTGATAGGATTGGTGTCTTTCCTCTCATCCCTTCATCTTTTACTTTTCTGTGTGCCCATGCCTTTTGCAATGACATTTGTAACCCTAGTCTATCATGGTTTCTGAATCTTTAGATACAGCTTCCTTGAGATAGGCAGATTTTTTTGTTTTATATATAGTCTGAGTTAAAGATTTAGTTATCAATTATGTTTCCTAATTGTCTCTTCTTTTAGAAATTTTCAGCTCTTTTGGCTCCAATTTGTGGTTTTTTTTTTTTTTTTTTGGTACCGGCAATCGAACTCATGACCTCGTGCTTGCCAGGCAGGCATGTAAGCCACTGAGCTAAATCCCCAGCCCCAATTTGTATTTATAATGTCCTAAGATTTTTGGTTTTTGGGTGAAGAGAGGGGAATACTTTATTTTAAAAATTTCAGGCTTATTGTCATGCAACCAAAGAAGAATCACTAGTTAGGAATAAAATGTCTACCCTTTCAGGATTCTATTTTCATTAATCCCAAGGATCGTGGTAGATAGAGATTTTATCCTCTGTTTTCTCTCTTCAGGTAAGATAACATTCTTGCAAATCACCAAGGTTACCTGGTGGTTGAAGCCCTAGGAGGTGAGCTGGCCATCTGCTAAAATGGACATCACCTCCTACAAACAGGCCTCTCCTAGGGAATGCTGTTCAGAGAGCCATGGTTCTGAATCCCCCTGGTTCTGCCCGCTGCCCACTGACCATCTGTTCCCCCTGCCCTCCTGGCTTTATCTTGGCTTTGCATGCTGCCTGATGAGATCTCTCCTGACTAACCTGAGCCCACCTTGGCCTTCTTTTACGTTTTACAAAATTACTTTTCCCACACGTTGGAAGTGGCCCCAGATTGTACTTGCTCAGTATTATGAATTCTGAGGAAGAAGATGTGGCCGTGTTTTGATCATATTCTTATAACTCCCCCAGCTTCTGTTTTGTAGCTCATCTACCTTGTGGGCCCAGTGTTTTGGCTCACAGTATTGTAAAGCCAGTCTTCTAGAAAGGACCTAACTCCACACGTGCTGATAGAAACTAACATGCACTTCCTCACCAGTTAATGATCTGAAGCTATCTTTAAGGATATGGAATCATTTAGTATTCATTAATAGAAAAATAATTTCTAAGATTATATGTTAGTTTCTGGCTTTCCAAGTGCACCCTATCTTTAATGGTCAAGTCTGTAAGTCTGTAGAAATCAGCCAGTCAAATATTTGCAGACCATGCGTGATGTGCTAGGTAAGAACAGTGCTAGATGAGGCTCCCAATATGGTACCAACAGTACTTTAAGGAATATATGCAAAGTCTTGATTGCACTCATGCAGCTTATTGAAGATGGTAGGGAAAGTATCCAGGCACAAAATAAATGGTACAGAGAATACATGTGAAATGAACTCATCTTACTTGATTCCTCATGGAGTGAGTTGTCAGATTCAGCATCTGGGTTACAATAGGAATGGATTGCTGGGGTCCCTTATGCTAAGACTTTGCCTGAAATACTGGCAGTGTTGAGTGTCTGTGATCTGGGACCTGATGGTCTTAAGACGGTGCTAGGGGTTCCCTGAGAACTGAATTGTTAGTTTTTACCAGAGCAGCCCTTAGACAATTGTGTATAGCCTCTTCCTTCAATGAAGCCTTTGCTTTGGAAAGATTTTCTTACCCTCCACACACAGTGGGAATTGATATAAAATTATTTTAAAACTATTTTTACTCAGATTGTCTTAGAACCATAGAATATCTTTACCAAACAACTCTGTGACACCCGAGTTACAGGCAAGGTAATAGTTTCCACTTATCCTGTCGGTGCTCACTGTGTTCCTGACACTGTGCAGGGTGCCTGACGTGCTTATTGTGGGATTTAATCTTCACAACCATTTTATGAAGTAAGGACTATAATTATTCACAATTTACAGATGGGGAAAGCAAGGCTTAATTAGGAGAGCGAGATGGCTAGCCCAGGCCCCCGCAGCATGAGGTCCGATCTGTCCCTCGGAAGCCAGGGCTCAGCTGCGGCCTATGGCCGTGCAGGATGCACCCTGTAACTGTCTCTGTTGCTCCTCTGCTCGGTGAGCTGCACCTCAGGCCTGAGGCTGATATAAACCTGATTGGCACACGTCATGGCCTGCATGACACGAGCCTTTCCCATCTGCTGTCTCTGCAGTGTGATCTGGCCACCAAGAGGGAGTGTGTCCGTGAGCGTGGCCGTGGCCACAAGGACGCCCGCATTTCTGTCCCCTCCTTGCAGATTTCAAGCATACCCTAAGTGGTATTTATTTTTAATTTGCTGTTATTGGGGATAATGAGCACTGACTACACAGTGTTTTGTATGTTTTCTTCTCCACGTAGTCTTTAAGACCCAAGTGCACTGGGAAGAATGCTAAAGAATTTTTATGGACTCCTTAAACATTTCCAGTTGTGCTTTGGTCTTGTTCCAAACTTTAAAAAGTGCACAAGCCCAAGTCACACTGTGGCCTGTCTAAATAAAATGTAGATGCCAGGGGGTATGGTTCTGAGCTAGCCCTTTGAGCTTGGTGCATTATGGATTTGTCCTAAGGACCCATCATTTTTCTAGTCCTTGGTGGCCACTACATTTCTGATTCTATATTTCTCATGAATGCTTTGATTTCTAGCTAGTTTATTTGTAGAATTCATATAAATTTATCTCAAAGACTAGTTCTGAGATAGATGTTGGAATTTCCTACACCTGTACACTCAATTTAAAAATTTCCAACATACCATTCATCTCTTCAGCTGTAACTATTGAGTGCTTGCTGTATGCTGGAGATGTGCTCTCCTTAACCTGAAGATACACCATTATTTCTGTCCAACCAAATTTTCAGGGTAGCCACTAATTATGTCTATGAAAACCTGTAGCACCGATTTGTTCAGAAAACATTTCATGGATGCTAGTTGTGTGTGGGGATTGGGCCCAGGGCATAGTCATAAATAATCCATAGTATGGCAAGCTGAATCATGGTCTAGGAGAATCCAAAGAAATGCCACCAGGTATTGGAGCAAAGAACGACTCCCTCAGAAGGAAACCACTCAACCAACCAACCAACCAACCAATCAACCTGCCAAATAAATAAATAAATAAATAAGTAAGTAAGTAAGTAAGTAAAATGCCTGGAAGACAAGTAGCAATGATGTAATTTATTGCCCTAGTTTTTATTTTTTTTATTTTTTTATTTTTTGCCCTAGTTTTTAGATGAGATACTGAAGTTCCGAAAAGAAGCATTAAGATTGGACAACCTGTTTAAGTATTACCAATAGAATTAAGGAATAAGATTTCTGCGTAAAGATTTTTTTCTGCTTTGATTTTAATATTTCTCTATAGAATGATGGAGGGGGAAGGATGTAGATAAATTAAATATTATAAACACCATTTTTTTTTTTTTTTTTTTTTTGGTACTGGGGATCGAACTCATGACCTCACACTTGCCTGGCAGGCGCTTATGCCGCTGAGCTAAATCCCCGGCTTCTTCTTCTTCTTCTTCTTTTTTATAAACACCATTTTTGAGAAGAATAACTTCAGATAACCTGAGATTGGATGAGGTGCTTATGGTCCCTCGGGATGGAGAAAGCCCAGTGTTCTGTCTCCTCGTCTATACACTAACCCGGAGCAGTGTCCTTGTGTATCACTGGGAGCTCCTTGGTATGGGGAGAGAAGGGAAAGGGAGAGAATAGATTGTAAGTAGAAGGGGAGGCACACACAGGATGAACTGTGTGGTATTTTGGAACTTGACACATGTATTTTTAGTTCTGCAATGAGGTTCCTTATTCTTTGGCACGAACTGAAATGTGCGGGTGGAGAGCTACTTTGAATTTTTCTGATTCTCCCTGCTACTTTTATGCTTTCCCTTCATTTCTCTTCCATTGAGATTCCTTCCTTTTCCCTTCTTGTTACTGTCTGACTTTACAGGCACCAGGCTTCATCTCTTGAGGATTTGACGCTACTCAAAACCTTTCTTTCCAGGCTGAGCAAGTTGCCCTCTTGCGAAGTAATATGGGGATCCATATATTATAATCCACCCCCCTCCTTAGAGGCAAAGCTTCTTGCTGTCTCAGTGTGAACCGTCCTTGTTTTCACTTCCATTCGGCTATCTGTTCCCACTGCTACACTCTGGCCTGACCTGAGGAGTCTGCACCATTTCTGACATCTCAGACTCTTGTGCTCTGGTTCCGGCGTGCTGGTGCTCTTTTGTTCACTCTGCCTACCTTGCTGAGGTTTCCACTCCTTCCACCTCTCACTAGCCTTAGTGCATTTCCCGCATCATGCCTTTTACATCTTGTCCAACCTCACTCCCTGGCATGCCTAAGCCTCCTTGTCTTTCTTTCTTAGCCTTGGGATTTCCAGCCATTCACTGTCTCTCTTTCACCCCACATGCTGTGGAGTATGTGAAAGTACACGTGATATTTGGTGCTCCCTGTTAGGAATCTTGTTTCCGGTATCTCTGGAGTTACCTGGCCCAACACCACTTATCTCAGCAGGATCTTCAGAGCCTTTGCAATCTACTCACAAATTCCTTACCTGCACCATTCCCCATCTCCCCAGATGGTCTTTCCAAATGACTCTTCCCAAGCTCTCTCACCTGCTTGCAGCAACCAAATCATTTCTTAATGGAGAGCTTTTGCAGCACCCTCTTCATCTGTTCACCATTAAATGTGGGAGCGTCCAAGGCTGTGTCTTGGTTTTCCTATCTTTAGCCTCAACAACCTGGAAATATACACGACACACAATGATAATAGCTCCAGTGTGGTCTCTTCCATACTCCGATTCTCTTCTTCTCCTTCTCCTCCTCCTCTTCCTCCTCATCCTTCTCTTTTTCCTTTTCTTCTCTCACTCTCTGTAGTAGGGATCAAACTCAGGACCTTGCACTTGCCAGGCAGTCTGTGCCACTGAGCTGTATCCCCAACTCCTGTTCTCCTCTCTTCAGGTCACTTCCCTTAGATGGTCTGTAGTCACTGTGCAACCAATCTGCTCCCCTAATGTGGTCCTCATACTCCTGCTCTATTCCCAGTTATGAATGGAGCCTCTGCTTGGCTACCCAACCCTGAAATCAGTTGTTCTGAACTCTTTCTCTCTCATCCTGCACATCTGATTAGTCCTGTTAGGGCTGACTCCTTAATATTTCCTGTGTGCATCCCCCAGCCTTTCGTTAGGGATGAGATTGCTCATCTGGATGATTTCTGTTGCTTCCTAACTGGTCATTGTGTCTCTAGTCTTCCTCCCCACTCCATCTCGGTCCATCATCTGTGGATCTTTCTAAATCATGAAACAAATCATTTCTCCCTCCTCAGCTTCAGCCTGAAAACTGTACCTAGCCCATTGATGTGTTTTATTTGACTGACAGTGTTTAGCTTGCAACGTTTGAAAGCAGTTTTTCTTCTGGCTTTACTTGCCTATATGAGAAAGTCAGTTTCACATTAAGTTCCAAATTAGTGGTTTATCTGCAAACGGGAAGTCCTGACTTTTGTTCCTGCATTCTTTCATGAGAACAACTGGCTGGAACAGTGGGACTGCTCTGCTCGTTAGGTGGATCATACTCTTTCCAGGCAGTCACACACCTCACTCTTCCAGGTGTGGTTACCTCACTTATGCGACCCTCCTGGCTCCTGTAGCACAGGAGCCACTGGCATGAAGTTGGGCCTCCTCTAGCTGCTGGGATCCCACTGCAGTATTGTGTGCTGGGCCAAGAGAGCTTAATTTGGAAGATGGAGAACTCAGAATTCTGTTTCACACCCCTATCTTGTCTTCTGGCTAAATCCTACAGGGAGAGGCAATATTCTTTTCTGAAGACCTGAGAACCAAGTAAGATGATGGTTTCATACTTAATCATTTAGATCAAGGGCCTGAGAATCTTTAGGATATAGACTTTTCTAAACTGTTTTAATGACAGTACATTTTGACTGCTACACACGCATGCATGCATACATGCGTGCATGCATGCACTGCCCCCCAACACGGAAGTGGAAAGAAGATCAGGAAATAATACTTATTGTCTCTCTTTCTCTCCTCCCCTCCCCCTTCCATTTTCCTTTTTTTCCCCTCTTACTTTCAAGTTGGTCATGACCCTCTAAATAAATTTCATGATGATAATCTAAACATTGAAAAATACTTTGTGTGATATTCATAAATCCCTGAAATTATATGTTGAAATTCACTGTATACCATATCCATGTTTTTCTGTGAGAGGAACTTTCTCTGATTCCCAGGGGTCCCATGGTGAAAGTGGATTTTATAACTGCTCAGGTAGATATGTTATTTATGATGAGATTTGAAATTTTTAGGTTTATGGACTAAAGGCAGAGGAATTTGTGGTCATATTTTGCATATGGGCTCATTGTGTTAAATCTCTGATGCATGCTATATTGTTTGTTGCTAAATGAAGTTAATATTTGCAGAATCTCAGGGAGATGGAAATGGACCCTTAAATCTCTTGTATATACAAGAAGGTGAAAAGCTGGAAAGCTGGATGACGCACATAAAAAGGATTTACTCAGTGAAGGAGCTTTAGTAAAACCTTCATTTATAGTATGGTAAGTCCAGATAATTCACAGAAAAGGAAAAAAATATAGAAAAAGAATATGATGGTTACAAACAGACAATTCCTCACAATTAAGGTTAAGTAAACAAAAGTGTAGAGAATGGTTATAATTATGATATAACAAAAATAGAAACTATTCTAAAGTAGAGTAGAGTGAATATCAGAAATACATTAAATTATTAGAATAAATATCATAAATACATTATCATAGAATAAGTATCACAGATATATCAGTATCAGACTATAAAACAGGCAGTTTAAATTTGTGGGAGTAAATGTGTAGGGAAGTAACCACAAGAACATTACAAGATGATCAAAATTTTTCTGAGCTGCAAAATTAAACAGACTCCTCTGTTCCCTCAAACAGAGAAGTCAGAGGAAACATCTGTGGTAAGTTAACAAAGTATCTCAAGATTAAATATCCCATGGTGACATCTTTTCTGCTGGACCTGCCTCCCCACAGGTGCGCCCCCAATAGGAATAGAATCTGATCTGTTCTAGGAGAGATTAGTTTCATTCTTAGAAGAGGAAAGCACTGTGTCAACAGGCTTTTGGGCCTGGCCTGCTACTTAAAGGTTAATGGTTTCTCCAAATAGCGCTGTTTATTATCACCCGTGTGTCCGCCTCCTTTGACTGATTCTGGCAGTTCAAGCAAAGTGAACTCATTACTACAACAGTCAAAGAATGAAAAATGGCCCCTGTGATGCGTCTGCCTTTTTTTGGTTTGGTAACTCGATTTAACATTTTATTATAGTATTTTATTTTTATTTTTATTTTTTTTGCTGTTGTTGTCGTGTGCAGGACAAGGCCATGTTATGCCCCCAAAACAGGGATGCAGAAGAGAAGAAAAAATAACCTAGAATCCCACAGCCCCAACACACCCACTGTTTTCCTATCTGGTAGGAACTGAGAGTTGTGTTCCTGTGCTTGGCTGGCTTTCAGGATGGCTGGGAGGGGAGGGGGCTCCCGCAGGCTCCTGCGTATGTTTCCCGCACACAGCGGCCATATGGTGACACGAATGTGCATGTGCTGAGGAGGGTGGTGGCCTTGACCCCTGGGCTCTCCATTTGGTGTCTCTTGTTGCCCATCGATCTCTGCTGTAAGCCTATGACCTCATGTTTCTTGGAGACAGGTGACTGCAAGAGGGGCTGAACACACATTCTCTTTGTAATGCAGGAGGAAGCAAAGCTCTCCAGAGCAGGAGCCCCTGAAACTCAGGGCAGGTCTACTGTCTGCTCTCTGCCCTGTGCCTCTCTTCCTTTCCATCCTCCAGCCTCCTACTGCCTGGAAGGGATTACCTCCCACCTTGTCTTTCCTCATAAATAGGGTCTAAAAGAATCTAGCACCTCGTAGGAAGCAGTTCCTTGGCTGTATTCTTCATTGTGGGAGTGGGTAGCTCTTGTTAACCTTTGCTTTCCCACACCAGGTATGAGATGAGGGCTTCTTGCCCACGAGCTGTACTTAGATGGACTCCAGCCCCCTGTTGCTCTCCCATCTGTGGAGGAAGGATGCACTGAGATTCCTGCTCATTCCTCAGGCCTCAGGCCCCTAGGTTCACTCTCCTTCAGGCTGCCACTCCTGCTGAGGATGATCTTCTTCCTGTTCTTCCCTTACCCAGAAAGATGTGGAATTTGGTTCTTTTTCTCTCTTTCTTCAAACCACCCACTATAACTCAGCCTATCTAGTAGCGAGGATTCCAGTGAAGGTTGAGAAGCCAAAGGATTTGCACTTCAGCAAGGATATAGCTTTTGCACAGTTGATGCTCAGCACCTCTTCTGGAAAGTTCTGGCAAATTCTAAACACCTTAAGGCCCCAGAGTTCTGTTCTGGTCTCTTCATCTTCTCTCTGTCTTCTTTTTTATCTTCAGCCCAAAATTCATCATGAGTTTTCATTCAAAGCTCTGGAGGTTTCTTTGGTCAACTTTCTGAGTGTCCCATGTGTGCACTGTCACCTCTAAGCCCTGGGAAGCTAATGAAGTCCCCCATGCCTAAGCTGAAGGTGGAGTTCATGACAAAGTGTTTGTCTGGAGTGTGTGAGGCCACAGGTTCCATCCCTGGTGCTGGAAAAAAAAAAGTCTCCCTGTCGTCCACCTGAATAAGATAGTTCTCTCTATTGGCTGTTAAGACAATAGCAATTGAATCCTGTTACTTCATTACATATTTTCCAAAGGAAAAGAAAAAATGAATTCTAGTGTTCTGAAATAAGGAAAACATATTTATTATCTGCACAATAGAAATATTGGACAGTCTTTGAGCACCTTCTTTTCAATTTTTTTTTGGTTTGTTTTGAGACAGGGTCTCACTATGTAGCCCAGGGTGGCCTTGACCTCTTGGCAATCCTGCCTCAACCTCTTGAGTGCTGGGATTATAGGTGCACTCCACCATGCTAAGCTTTTTTTTTTTTTTGGTACTGGGGATTGAACTCATGACCTTCTGCTTGCCAGGCAGGCACTTACACCGCTGGGCTAAATCCCCAGCCCATGCTAAGCTTCTTAAACCTGATAGCAAAGTTGTCTACATACAGATGTCTGTGTGAGTGAGTTTTTCTGCATTCCTGTGCCCCTAGCTGCACCTGTCCAAAGTGATTCACACTTTGTTAAGCATTAGTTGCCTCCCTCTGATACTATTTTAAGATTAGGTGTCCCATCCTTCAGCAGGCCTCTCAAAAGGCGCACAGTTGTTAGGATGGGTAAAGCGAATGCTGAGAGGAGGATGCAGGTGGGGGAATAACATTTGCATTCTTTTTCCCTCTTTGGAAGGATTTGTGAACCCTGGAATAAACTTCAAAACTGTGTCTCAGCCAGGTGTGGTGGTGCAGGCACACTGGGAAACACAGCCGGGAAGATCATAGTGTGAGCCCAGTGTGAGCCCAGCCTGAGCGACTTAGTGAGACGTTGTCTCAAAACAAAAAAAAATCAAAAGGGCTGGTGATGTAGCTTAGTTGGAAGGCCCTGGCTGCATTCCATCCCTTGAACTGCAGACAAGAACAGCAACAACAACAACAGTAACAACAACCCTGCCCAAACCAAAAACAAGCAAACAAAACTGCCTACACCACTGAAAACAAATTGCATCAACAATGACACTGTGGACTTTTTAAGGTCCCAGGGTGTGGAAGTATTGTTGGATGGCTTTGCAAAATCATCCAGCAGACATGAGAAAGGTAATGGCCCATAATTTATTGTTCTCAAAGGAATCTTTTGTAGGAAGGGAAATGAATTTATTCACCAATCTGAAAGTTTTTGCTGGGTACTTGTTTTTCTTGCTGGTCTTCCCAGTGACTGAAGGATTTAGGATTTCTTCCAAGGTATTTCCCTCCTCTTTTGGGCTTCCTGGATGTTTATGTTAATTCATTGATTTCATTAAGAGTAGGCTTTCCTGTCATATGCTTTGAGTTGTGACTCTTCCCAGAATCAAGCAAGAAGGTGAAAGAAAATCAATAAAGATCAGTTGCTAAATCAAGGTCATTCTGCTTGCTTTCTTTCTTCCTCATCTCCTCACTCATTTATTCTCTTTCTTTGGAAAACACCCCTTTTGGGTGACTTCACATGATCATTATCATCCATCCCCTTTCTCAATGTAAAATGAACACTCCAGAGCTGGCTTTTCTGATGTGTTCTTACCTTTTTATCCCCCTGCCTGTACTTTTATTACCATAGTGGTTTTCTCCAAGTCCTTGGGGCATTTTGAGATGAGATTGGAAGGAAAACAATGCAATAGAAAGTTACCCTACACCTGTCTTAGAGAAGAAAGAATTCCAAACATCCAGGAAAAACCCAAGGGAGTCTGGCCAGTGAAGGCCACAGAGAGCATGCTGTCTGTTCTGGTGTGCTTCTGTGTCTACTATCAGTGCTTTCCCTTCTGTCTTTTGTTTTTCTTTGTTCAGAGTTCTCTACTGTATCTTTTTTATTGTGGAACTAAAGAGAAGTTAGCTTTGGAGTCTGGACCATGGGAATCATGAAGGTCAAAACTCCCAGAGTCTGGAAGAGGAAGCTAAGTGAGCTAGAGAAGTCACCATGAGAAGACAGCACATTGTCACTGAGATTTCTCACTGGCTTTGGAGTTGAAAAAGAGTGGATGTAAATTCTGGCTCCGTCATTTTCCTCCTGGGTGCTCCCAAGCAGCGATCCTAACTGTACCACTAAAGTGTTCTGTGCTTGTAACTGGGGACAGTCATACATTCCTCATGGCATTGTTATGAGGGTCAAAGGAGATATAAATGCCATGTTCCAGGCGAGTACCAGGAAATCACTCTAAATCCCTGGCTATCATCACAAGCCCATTGGAGGTGGTACCTGGATTAGTCCTTGGAGCATGTTTTGTTCAACTCTAAAGGGCACTGTTAACTATCTGGGTTCTGAACCACCTGCTTCAATCCATCTTGTGCTCTGCTTTCAATCTTCATGGCTTTCAACCTTGAGGTTGGCTTTCAGGGCATGACCTCATCTCACCCCTTGGAAATTAACACTGCACTTTCAGTTCTATTGGTCCTCTCTGGGCCTGTATGTGGAACATAGATGGGTGTACAGCAAGCAGCTAGCACTTGGTAGTATCCTTGAAGTAGACGGAGGATTGGGGTCTAGGGAAAAGGAAGAGGGGAGGTCTACAAAGAGGGAACGGAGGAGCAAGACTACAAGGTGGGGCTTGCAGGGGGTGTTTGGGAAATTATTTGGTGGGAGCTAAGCCATGTGGAAGGCAGGAAAAAGACTGTTTCAAGGTGGGTGGAGACTATGCTGACATGCTGCAAAGAGGCTGAGGTGTGAAGTGAGGAAAAGTGATTGGATTTGGCTACACCACCTTCATCTGTGAGTTTGGAAGGGCTATTTCAGGCGAGCAGAGAGGGCATAGACTAGGTGGCAAGGGCTTCAACAGGGAGTAATGGTCAAATGGAGACTGCCGGGGTAGGCCAGATGTGTCCAAATGGTGGCCCACAGGCTCTTTATCCTAGGTTACCAGAAGTGATACAAGAAATACAAATTAATATGTAAATTTGTTTTCATAAACCTAATTTTACTTACTTTTAATGACTATCTCATTATCTGAGATTATAGCCTTGGTTTATTAATTTCAAAATGCCTTTTTTTTAAAAAATTAGATTTTATTGGTACATTTTAGATATACATAATGATCACATTCATCATAGAGAATCTGTGCGCATACATGATACAACTTGTTTTTTTCGCCATTCTTTACCCTCCCTTTAACATCTTCTTCCCTCCCCACTTACAAAGCTTTGTTTCCATGTTTTCCTTCTTTTCTCATTTTGCCTTTTTATTTTTATGTTTTTAGAACATGAGGATGGTTCTCAACTGTGGCTGCACGTGAGAACCACTTGGGTAGTTTTCAGAGAGACTGGGTCCTGACCTCACATTGGACAGCAGAATGACAATCTTAGGACAGGCAGTTCTAGAAGGTGTCCAGAGCTGCCAGATTGGGCACCTCTCTTCTTGTGCATTTGAGATGGTGGGTGTTGTTTCAACTGAATGTTTTAGGTGATCTGAACTTGGCCAACCTAGAAGTTGGAAAATGTTTGATTCATTGCCCAATGTGGTTTGCTTTTGTTCTGTGTCTGTTTTGCATTTCATTTTTGTCTTAGGAATTGATGAGATTCAAGTGGCAGGGACCCGGGGGCAGGTGCCTTTTTAGATGACAGAGGAGAGAGTTTGTTAAAGTGTTCCTTTGAAAGAATGAGCTTTCCAGTCAGCATTCAGTGTATTTACATTTTAAGGGACGTCGTGTCTGTTAGAAGGAAGTGTCCTGTGTTCTCAGATCCTGTATCCCTGAGAATTACTGAGAAAACAAGTTGCAGACTCACTGTGGATGGATATAAAACATCCAGAGCATCATTTAGGTCTTCCGCATCTCTTTTTGGGAAGGAGTTCTTCTCATGGGGCAGCTGTGCCTTCTATTCTATTCCACCCTCTCCCAAAATGTCTTATACTTTTTGACCCTGTAGGTGAAGCATCTTTCTATTGCCGGTTGCAGGTCTGCCTTGTAGCATCAGCTCAGTAGAACATTCTCACTTCTCCTTTATGAGGCGTCTAGTTACTTTAATGTTTAAAGGTCAGAGTAGGAGACATCTTAAATGCAAAGCATTTAATTTCCATCAGAGTTAAAGGTTTCTAAACCTGTATTATAACCAATAAAAATGGTGAAGTTTAAATCAGCTAATGTTCTCTTTCTTACATGAATATTTTATATGAACTACACAGGAAGAAAATCTATATGTTTATCCAACATTATGTCCAGTGGCTATTGGAAAGTTGGCTTCTTAGGTTATTAGATAAATAACTTCATATATATATATATGCATTGCACTTATTGTTCTTGGGGCTTGTTTTGCAGGCTAAGTATACTGGCCAAATCTTGCTAATTTAGACATTCCCTGAATTACTAACAACCTTACAGACTGGCTATAAATAAGACTGTGTGGGTTGGAGTATGCTGAGGCTACCAGGAGGCAAGAAATGTGTGCGGGCACCACTGTGGCGTTAGTATTGAAGTACGTAGCGGTACAGTAGCGCGGTGGAGTTGCCTCTCTAACATACTGCCTCATAACCAGCTGCATTAATTAGTTTTGTTCACTGACTGATGGTACTGGCATGCTGGTCCCCCATGGGTGGAAAGCTGGTAACTTCTCCCACCAGGTGAGGACCAGTTGTGTTTGTTCTTAAATGTGTTGATGTCTGTTCAACTCATTACTATGATTTCTTCATCTGTTGAAATATTGTGTGAAGTGATTAAATGCTAGTACAAACATTTATACACTGTAATCCATTATGAGATTGGTGCTATTATTCTCTCCTTTTATAAACAAGGAAGATGACATTTAGAGAGGCCAAATAATTTGCCCAAGCTAGTAAGTGCCAAGGACAGAGCTTAAAACCAAGAAGTCTGATTCAAACTTTTTCCGGACCCACATATTCCACAGCCAGCATGGACCTGACCCTGGTAATGTTGAGGGTGTCCATATTCAAGGCAGTATGAATAAGGTTTTCCAAAGCTGACTGGGGAATGTGAATCCCATGAAGGTCCACATTTAGAAGCATTTCATTTTCGAAGGAGTTTAGATTCCCCTTTGCTGAAGGTACACAATTCACCCTCACTTTCTAAAGCTCAAGAAGTCTGACAGCAAAGTTTTACTTAGTTTACCCCAGAACTTTCCAAGCTTATTGGAACATGGAATCCTTCTATCAAGAATACTTCAACTCTCCTCAGAGTGGTCCATGGGACATAATTTTTGGTGGATTTCAAATAATTAATTCTGGAAGAAGATATGTCCCCTTAACAACCCTTAATTAGAATATTTACATATTTACTAATACTTACATATTTACTAAGAGAATACATAACAAAGGTTGTTTAACAGTCACTTAGTAATTATGTAAATACTTAAAATGCCTGATACTGTTGGTATTTTAAATTTTTAATTGCAGTACAATCTGTGAAATGTATTACTTTACTTGTTTATTGAATAAATTATTTGTTCTTATGAATGGGCCAGGCAGTGGAAGAATGAAGAAAGTGACAATTATGATGAAAAACTATCTTTGCAGGGGTCCACATGAACCGCTGGGGTAGACATCTGCGCCACGCTGAGATTTGGGTGCTCCATCCATCTTTCCCTCCTCATCCTTTCAGGCTCTCTTTGTAGAGGGTGAGGATGTTGGGTGTGTCCAGCTAGTTAAGAGTCTCTAGCTAGTTAGAGTGTTCATGTTCATAAAAAGAAAATTAGGATGGGGGTATGATTGACACAGGATTTGTGTATGAGGACACAAAAGAATTAAAAACTCCAGGATGTAGGTGTTTATAGAAATAGAACCTGTTTTAAATTCCCTGAAAATGTCTTGGAAAACTCCAAGTTAGCCATTGGCATGTCTGTGATGTTGTAATTTTTTAATTCAGTAGATCTGCTGCCTGGTATTTTTATCAGTAGTCACTTTCAGTTAGCACACAAGCTTAGAAGTACATTAAAACTTATAATTTGTGGCTATGAAGGCCATGATTATAGATAAATTTTGCAATATCCCTAAGTGCCTTCAGAATCACACAAGAATTGAGTTCCATACACTATGGATCTAGTGTAAAGTGTGCTCTATACTATGGCAAACTGTGAAATGAGCATTCCGTGGCTGATTCAATAATCTTGTGAAAAGGATTTTTACAAGAATGATGCATAGTACCTACTATAGGCTTGTAATGGAGTTCCCTTACCCTTCTGTCTACTGACAGATTTATAGATGACTTCTCTTCACTCCTACCATAAACATGTGATGGAAACCTTTCATATAAATTGTTGATTATAGTTCTGATTATTTCATTAGGATAAATTCCTGGAATAGAGTTACTGGCTCAAAGAGCGTGTGCATTTTTAAGGTTTCTGGTACACACTATCAAGTTATCTTCCATAAATGTACAAGTAGACTGGAGGGAATCTTTTTCTCTACACCTTTGCAGGGTTGGGTATGGTCATTAAAAGGCAGAACAACAAAAGACCTTTGCCACTTTGGTAGTTGGAAATAATAACACATTGGTCTTTGCATGTGTATATCTTTATCAGCAGAGAACTTGGCATTTGTTTTAGCCTGTGTTTATTAGCTATGTGTGAGGAGTGCATATGCATCTCTATGTCCTTTGCTCCTTCTGTTAATGCACACTAATTTAAAATCTCTTTATAGTTACAGTATTAAATATTTATCATTATTGCAGGTATTTTTCCCAATTAACGGGCAATTTGTCATTTGCCTTTTAATTTTTACATTTTTAATGTCTGACGCTTAATTTAGCCAAATCAATGAATCTGTTCCTATAGGGTTTCTTTCCTCTGTGCATTATTGATAAAACTGGTGAAAAAAACAGTGGGCGCAGCAGTTCTACCTTGCTCTATTTCCTGCTCCAGTTCACAAAGAGAAATGAAGTTGCAGCCTTGTTAGATTGGTCAGGGCATTATGTATTTCATAGTCATCAGTTTTTGTTTATTCCTTCAAAAATAATTATTAAGTAGCCAGGTGTGGTGGTAGATACATGTAATCCCAGCATTCTGAGAGGCTAAGACAGGAGGATCACATTTGAGCCCAGGTGGGAGCAATTTTATCATTTTATTGAGATCCTGTCTCAGTATAAAAAAATGGGCAGGACAGGGCCGGGGATTTAGCTCAGTGGCTTAAGCGCCTGCCTGGCAAGTGTGAGGTCGTGAGTCTGATCCCCAGTACTGAAAACAAAAGTTCTTGAGTGGTCACCATGCTCTGGGAACTGTACCAGCTTATTATTTTATTTTTTATTTGGCAGTGCTGGAAATTGAACCTAGGTCCTTGTGCATCCTACGCAAGTGCCCTATACCCAGGCTGTGGGTACTGTATTAGACACTGATTGCACATGGCGCCAATGCCTGATGGATTTTCACAAAAGTCCAAAATATACCACCCCACTGTTACTCTTAGGTGTCGGACTCCCTGTTTTGGCTTAGGGTGTGTGTATGTCCTGTCCTGTGGGTTGCTCACTCACTGGGGGTCCTTCTTTGCCTGCCTCCCCTTACACTCAGAAGGCAAATCATCATGCAGGGCCTACAGCTGGAGCAGGAGCCAGGGTCCTACTGCAGGGAAAGGTGTGAACTTTAGCATTGCTCCTTCTGGTTCTGATCAAGAGGGGATGACCTGTGTTTGGGCTATCACTGGAATAGCCCAATCTCTACCTGTCCCCTCTTCCTGGTCCACACTGCTTCAGCGGGCACAGTCATCTTGTCCTCCTAAATTTAATAAGTCAAAGCTGAAGACAAAGCCCTCATCTCCATGGTCCTCTTTCTTTACAATGTCAACATGGGAACGAGCTAAGGTGAAGAGGCTGGCAAAGGCCGATGACTCCTCCAAGTTTAAAGGATCCCACCAGGCAGCAGCCAGCCCCGACCCTACAGACTAAGGATCATCCCTGAGGGACTGCAGCCACCCCTGAGGTAGCTGCTCTGGAAACCCCTTCTTTGACTGTGTGACTTCTGCTGACTTTGCTGCTCCATAATCATTACAGTCCGACATGGCAGTGTGATTCCTTCATTGGGTTTAGTTTCAGCTCTAGCTCAAGGCCAGGGAATGCAATTTTAAATATCACACTTCTGGTCAGCCGAGTCGAATCCTGAAGTGCTCTCCTTTGGGATCCTATCAGTTTTGCAGTTTTTTCCCCCTAGTTAATCCTTCTCAAAACAAACAATGAGTAGTTATTTATTAATAGTTACTTTATAGAGAAGGAAATGGCTGACTCTTAGCAGCCTATGTGTATGGTTGGAGGGTGTTGGAGGTGATTCGCAGGATATTTTGGTTTTATCACCAGCTGGCTCCCAGCTGGGTTGTGAGACAGTATAAATTCACAGCCTTCTATTCAGAAAAACCATTCATCTGCTCATTTCGGACACATTTGTAATTCTGTCAGGGGACATTAGATAAGTCACAAACTCAAGGCGAGAATGCTGTGTAAATGCTCTTCCAGAGTTTTCTGTCTCCCAATGGGAATGTTTTAATCTGCTCTGCTCAGTACAGTGGCCATGGCCACACGTGGCTATCAAGTACTTGAAATGTGGCCAGTGCCACTGAGCAACTGAATTTTAAATTTTGTTTTAACTTTTCTTAATTTGATTTTAAAGTCACTTGTGGTTAGTTGGTACAGTACCAGGCAGGGCAGATTTATAAATCACTGCACTCATCTCTGCTTTTGAGACTTTTGATTGCCGCTGACTGCAAGAAGAACATTTTAAATGGCACCACAGCACCGGTGCCCAACATTTGCAAGGGCATGCTTACCCCCAGAGCTCCACCAGTTAACGTTACTGTAGGCCACACACACTAATCTTTACTCTCCACTCTTCTCCCCTTCTCTCTTTTCCTCTTCCTCCTCCTCCTTCCTCTTTCTCTCCTCTCCTGTCTTCTTTCTCTGTCTCTGTCTCTCTCCAAAGTCTTAAGTAACCTAGGCTGACCTCAAACTTACAGTCCTCTTGCCTCAGCCTCCTAAGTAGCTACAATTATAGGCATGCACTAATACTGTATTTTCTAACTCACTCAGTTCTGTTTCATTTTTAAAGGTGCTTCTTGGGGCATTCTAAACCAATTTTATGACCCTTTAGTTTGAAAAATAGCACCTTATGTGATCTGCCCCCATCTCCAGCCGTTTCATTTGTTTCATCTCCTTTCTAGCATATGACTTCTTTGCAGGGCCTTTGCACTTCCTGTTCCTTCTGGCCTGGATGCTTTTCCCTGGATGCTTTGCATCTCATGGCTGCATTTCTCAAATCCTTGGATTTCAGCTCAAATGCTCATCCACATTTCCTCATCACCACCCTATTGTGGATCACCCTGCATTTCTTATCCTGCTTTGATTTTCCCTATGGCAGTATTTACCATCTCTGAAATCTGAAATTCAGGATGGAAAATATCTGGAAAAAAATTGTGTCTGTATCGAACAGGTATAGAATTTTTCTTGTTATTATTTCTTAAATAGTATAGCAATGATTTACATAGCACTTACATTACATTAGGTATTATAAGTAATCTGAAAATGAGTTAAGTATATGGGAGGAAGGATGTGTGTAGATTACTGTGTCACTTGTAGAAGGGACTTCAACATCCATAGATTTGGGTGTCCATGATGAGTCCTGGAACTAATCTCCCATGAGTACCAATGAATAACTGTCTATATTATTTGTTTATTGTCTGTTTTTTCAACTAGAATGTCAGCCCCACCAGGGCAGGGATTTTGTTTTTTGTTTTTTGAGACAGCTTCTCACTACGTAGTTCTGACCTTGAGCTCACTTTGTTGCCCAGGCTGGCTTTGAACTCATGGCGATCCTTTTGCCTCAGCCTCCTGAATACCGGGAAGGGACTTTGTTTTATTGCTGGTATCCCCCAGCATCTCCAACAGACACTCAATAGATATTTGTGGAATAAATGAGCAGCCATGACTTCACATGCTGAGAGCCTTGTGGAATATTTCATTTGTTCCTTTCATACCAAAGCCTGGCCCATGCTCTGGGCTCTGAAACAGATATGCTAGAGAAGGTAGACGAGTCCCTGTCCACTTACTTGGCTTTTGGTCCTCTGCTGAGCTCGTGTTAGGAGTGTTGTGCTGGAGGTTGTCTGTGCAGAGCAGGTTTATTATTCCCTGAATACCAATTTGTCTGAAACCAGTGAGGGACAGACTGACCCCGCTCCTCACTACAAGTTATGTGAAGTGATGGGCGTCCGGGGGCAACAAAAACCTGGGATTTATTCATTGCCATCTGGTCCTCTAGGGCTCAGGAGAGCTGCATGAGGTGAGTGGAGTCTTTTTAATGTGACCTCACTTGCACTGTAGCTGAGGAACCTCGGAAAGCAACCTGTCCAGGGTTTGATGTCCCATGGCCATGTGACTCACTGAGCCGAAGCATTGGAGGCCATCCTGTGTCGAGGGGCAGAGAGTGGAATGGGTAGTGTGGGCTGTTTGGGCCAGTCATGTCCCACTTCAAAATGCTTCATTCCCAGCACATTCTACAGTGATTCTTGAGACCTACAGGTGAGAGAGGCAGAGAGAACTGGCCTGCAGTCTGGAATACACGAGGTAGCTAGCACAATCATGTGGAGATGTTATAGTTTTCAAAAGTTTGGAGGGCTGCTGAGGTTTGGGAGCCCAGAAAAGCACTTTCATCAGGATTGTACATCTAAGCACTGGTGTGTTAGAGGACCCTCACCTTAGCTCATGTGGTAAATAGCAGAAGAGTCCAAGGCTGAAGTTTAGACTTCTAATCTTCCATTGCAGAAGTTATCCCTGGATCTCTTCATGGTTTTCCTCTACATTTTCCTCTCCACATGGAGATAAAAATAGGCATCCTCAAAAATCACTGTGGCCTTGGTGCTGGGTGGCAGGCTTTATGAGAGTTGGGTAATGGGCTTGGTGGTAGCTAATTATAATCACACCTTGAAGTCTTTACCAGTGATTTCCATACCTAATGGTTTGTGCTTACACAACAGATATGTTGGTGGTTCTCTAATCCATTCTGAGGACCCAAAGTGTTTATATTTTTTGTCTGTTTTCTCTCATCTTTTCCTTATGGTTAGATTTATTGTTCCTTAGGCCTTTGCCTTGCCCTTCATTAAAGAGTTACCAGAATGGTGCTATCTTTTTTTATTGTTGTTGTTGAGTATACACATTAAATATAATTTGATGATTTTTTTTCCCAACAGGAAGTCTTCAAAGAGAACCTATTATATTAGATGTCTATATAATAATCAATGGTGCTGGGCCAATGAGTCCAAAACATCAGAGCAATCTCTTTATATTGTGCACTTGAGCTTTTAACTGTGTAAACTTTACGGTACATCATCTGACACTATTTGTGATAAATATTCCCTAGTGATTACATCATCATTTTATGATCTTGTGTGCAGAAAGAACATTCTCAGAGCTCCTCCCTGCACTTCAAGCTCAAATGTTAAGCATCCAGATTTGTGTCTCAGAAATCTCTTATTAATTTCAGTTGAATTATTCTAGAGAGGTCATATAGATTATCATCAAACCGTTTTATGTCATGACGACCTATTTAGGGAGGGATGAAGAGAGTGGGGCCCGTGCTGCTCTGTAGGGGAAACCAGAAAATGGACCCTGAAGTCAAAGAGAAGACTGAGTCTTGATGGCTGTGGTTAGTAAATATTTACAGCTAAGTTTCAGCCTGCAACTCTGCATACTGGTTAGCATAAACATTTCATAACCACAGAATATTTAATGAACTCGTGGAGCAGGAGACAAGTCTATTGCATAGCAGGTTTAAACTATGCTCTTTACTTGTCAGAGACATGCGGTCTCCAAGGATCACTTTTTTTTTCACTGAGTTAATGCAGTGGTACCAGCTGGGACTTTGACTCTTCTTGTCTGATGGAGCTCAGGGGAGGGTGATAGGGATCACTCAGGGGAGGGTGACAGGGATCTTTCTAGCCTTGAGGAACGCCTATTGATTTTCTGCCTCCAATGAAGCAAAAGATAATAGTATATGTTTTAAATAATGGATAGTTAGCACGACAAACAAATGAGCTGGATCTTCCTGCCTGCAAATGTCCCTCTGGAGGTACAAGGAGAGCACTTGGGGGAAATGCGTTAATTCCCTGTGCTGGCATCACGGGTGCAGCAAGCCCTGCTGCAGAGCTCTTCTCACTCGGGATGGAGAGGGAGGCTGCGCTGATGGAAGTGTTGACATGGTGACCATCTAGGAGAAAGGAAGGTGGGGTGAGGATGGGAATTATTGGCAGAGGGGCTGATGAAGAGTCTGTGGGATGGGGGAACCAGATCTGAGGGGGAATGCCCAGCTTTTGGGGAGATGGTGTCGCACAGCAAGCACTTTTAGACTTTTAGAGACCAGAAGCATGGCACCATCATCCGAGGACCTGAAAGAAATGCAGACTCTGGGGCCTGACTTCAGACTCAGAATTTCAGATCTGCATGTTAGCAAGATCTGCAGGCGATTTGTATGCACATTAAAGTTTTCAGAGGTACTGACTTAACACTTTCATTTTAGTACATTCACAGAACTTCAGTCAAGCATTAAATGTCAGTGATTTATAAAGCAGTGAGAAGATCATTCAGATACACACTGCTCAGTGGCCAGTCCTCCCTATATGGGGAAGGAGGGGCTGGATGAAAGGGATGTCGACGCTGATGTGAATGGCTGGGAATGGCACTGGTGGAAGTTTCACTACGTTGATCATCACATCACATTATTAGGATGAACTCTGAGTGATGCCTCTCTCCAGTTTGAGCAGGGATCAGACTTACCAGAAGGTAGACTTAGGATGTAGCTCAATGGTACAGTGCTTGTCTAGTATTTCTGAGGCTCTGGGTTTCATTCCCAACATGGCAAGAAAAAAAAAGTTACTTAAGGGCTTCTTGAAGCACAGATTGCTGGATCCTACTCCATAGTTTTTGGTTCAGTAGATTCGAGGATTTGTGTTTCTAATGCATTTCTAGATGATCCTACCACTTTTAGTTGAGGGGCTACACTTTGAGAATCACACTCTTCAAGTATAATTCTGGTCGTGACACTTGCCTGACATTTATTTATGCTGTGCCTCCCCCATGAAGTCCTTGTTCTGTGGCCAAGCTTAGCTTCCTCTCCAACTAAGCCTCTCATCCTGTCTCTTTACTACTGATTCTCAAAATATCCTGCAGGAGCCATCTGTACTTGTGGACTCTTAAGTCTCTCTCTCTCTTGACCTCTGTCTCAGAACTCTGAGAGCAGAGCACCGTCTGGTTCTTAGGCATCACAAGGTGACTCCAAGGCACGCATGTGATAAATAGCCACTGCCCTGGGTATCTTCTTAACATGCCTTACAGTCTTGGTTTCTAGGGCATGCTTACCCTTTTGTTTGCCCTTTGTGACTTTTCTGGCACTGCCACTGCCCTAGGAATGCACTCTCACACTCATTCACCTGCCCTAGCCTTTTTTCATCCTTGTAAGCCTTCCTCCACAGCCATTTCCTCCTTCAGCCTCTCCTCATTTCCCTAACTGGAAGTCATCTTTCTTCACAGATCAGCCTTGTATTTTAGAATTAGCCTTTAAAAATGAGATGCCAGTTCTGATTTTTTGTGGTATTGGGGATTGCTACATTCCTAGCACCACCCCTACCCACCCCCAGTTTTTAATTTTTTTTGAATTTCTTTTTGATTTTAAGATGGAGGCTCACTAAGTCACTAAGATGCCCAGCTAGGGCTCAAACTTGTGATCCTCCTGCCTCAGGCTCCCAGAGTGCTGGGATTACAGACTTATGCCACCCTGCCCAGCTAGTCCTGATCTTTTGACTAACTAAAAGATGCTTTTTTCATTCCTTCCAGGCCCCTTCCTAAGTTGAATTTATAAGTATATGGCACATATGACTTAACAAACATGTGGGTCATTGAAAATTGCTGAAAAACAACAACACGGAAAAGAAAAAGATATAACTTTGCAAAAATTTTAAGTGTTAAAACCACAGTAGTATAGCCAGATGTGATGGTGCACACTTGTAATCCCAGCACTTGGGAGGCTGAGGCAGGAGGATTGCAACAAGTTTAAGGCTAGCCCAGGCAATATAGTTCAAGGCCAGCCCGAACTGCACAGTGAGTCCTTGTCTTTAAAAAAAAAAAGGTACATCATACCAAACAGCACTGTGCATATGACTGCTGTGCATGCAGTTAGAGCTTCTTCCAGCTGTGGGCTTTTGGATGCTGAGAGTGTCTTATACTTAGCAGTTTGGTCCCCTATGTACCTGGCTTTGCGTATGTGCTCAGTAAATACCAGTTCAATCATATAAATGTGATTTGTTTATCTGTGAGTGAAGTTGACATCATTTGTTTTCTGGTTTGGTCTTTCATTACATGTGAAAATCTACACTCTGCTGTGGGTACTGATGAAAATCAGTGAGGGGACTGAGGGTCTTCATTCAGGGCTTCTTAGTTCTCTCATTCTCTGTGGATTTGCTCTTTGAATTTGAAGCTAATGAGGTGCAGGCACTGAAAGCTTTCCTGTGTCACCATGATGTACCCAGAGAGCTTCCTGTTTTTCTGACAGCCGTGATTTTACTTTACTAGAGAACTCCTTCATTAGAGAACTCCGGGATCATAATAGTGACCTGTTATGGCATTTTCTCCTGGAAGAGAACCTTTGGAAGGCAATAAATAGACGACAGACATCTATAGGTGCAGTAGTGAGTGTGGGAAGACCACATTTAGGCTTGAGATACCTGAGTTTGAGTCTTGACTACATCTCGTTGGCTGTGCCTATAAATAGATGACAATGTCTACTTCTTTCCGTTATCATTAGGACTCACTTTGCGACAGAGATGATATAAGTAGAGAAACTCATGAAATACCACCTTGCCCAAATAATCAAGGGTTTATCACCATTAATGAGATATACTGCCATAAGCTCTCTATTTTAATCCACTGGGCAGAGAAAACATCATCTGGAGAAGTTTTACTTAAAAGGCATAAGCTCAATCTAATCATGAAAAAGCATTTGACAAACCCAACTTTAAATATGTCACCAGCCAGTTCTTTTCATAAATGTCAAGGTCAGAAAAGACAAAGACTGAGGAACAAACAGTTGCAGATTGGTGGAGGCCAAAGAGACTTGAGAACTAAAAGCAATGTTATAGGCAACTGAGTTAGATAGAAATATTATAGACAGTTAGATAGGGCTGGGCCCTTGAAAACCTACTGTAGGGCAGACAGACATCTCCTGCTGTGGGGCCAGACTGCAAGACAAAAGATCAAACAAATGCACTCACATCTTAAGGATAAAACATCAGGGACTGATAATCCAAATAGGTCTCTGTTACCCTCAGGAAGCCCAAAGCAGCCACTAACCTAACCTCCGACAGGCAAAGAGCCCCTGCTCTGTATTCATGCGGCTTGCTACGTGACTCATTCCCCATTTGCCCTGATTTAATCAATTTTACCTGAGCAGTTATGCCCATAATCTTCTTGGTTGGCCATAGTTCTGTCCCGCTTCATGCCCACTTGCAAGTTCCCATTTTTCCCTACCTTGGACCACCCTCACCTTGTGGTTTTACTCTCTAAAATCCCTAAATAAAGCAGGGTTCTTGGCAACCCACTCGGGACCCCTTCTGTCTTTCTCTCTCAGACAGAAGCTTGCTTGCTTGCTTGCTTTCAATAAATATATTTTCTTTCTTTCTTTCTTTCTCTCTCTCTCTCTCTCTCTCTCTCTCTCTTTCAATATCTTTCTATCTATCTATCTATCTATCTATCTATACATATATTCTGCTCTTAACCTCCGTTGTTCCTAAAACCTCCGGTACAAACTTGTACCAGACATGTAGTAGGTTGGGATTTCTTTTCTCTGTATCACTGTGGGACCCTGTATAGGATCTTGCATCCACAAAAGAACATTAGAGGCAAAGCTAACGAAATAAGGATTGTGGATTAGTTAACAGCAACTTGTCAGCATTATTTGGGCAAGTGAATTGTGGTTATGTAAGATGTTAACCTTAAAGGGGATTGAGTGAAGGGTATTAAACTCTGTACTCTGTTTACAATTTTCAATAAGTCTAAAATTATTTTGCAAGTTGAAACGGTACTGAGATACATGAAACCTTTTGTGAAATAGCCTGTTACATAGGAAGTAAGAGAAGCTTCCTTTGTTGCATATGAATTTAGGACCTGGAAACATTAGTTTATTCCTGAGCTAAAGCATCAAGCTGTATCTTCACTGATCACTTTCTGGGCTGTAAATTGAGAAAAGGAGTATGAACAAAGGAGTGTGACGTAGCCGGAGGTGTCTTGGCACAGGGTGGCTGAATACCTGAGGGCCGTGGTGTTTGGATCTGTCACCTCTCACCTGGTTGATTTGACAAAGCTGAATGGCTAATGAAGACCATTACTTCCTCAAACTGGATGCCTGTTTCAGGCTAGAAACTTCAAGTGCTAAGTGCTTATCTCACTCATCCTTGGACCATTCTAGAAGGCGATGTGTTTCCCCTGTTTATGGAACATCTCAGGGAGATCCATTTGCCCAAGATCACTCAGCTGGAGTGCAGATCTGACTCCCAGCTCAGACTCTGACTGCTGTGCCCATTTCTTCCCTTTCCTCTTAATGGATGCTTCCCGACCAGCTTAATTTTAGCCTGTGATGCCCTATGGAGCCTCCACACCTAGCCCTTACTTTATCATTTAGATGGAAAGGAGAAATTAAAGGTTTCAATGTCTTCTTATACTCTTTTATCCATTCAAACATAGACTAGCATTTTATGCAGACTCTTAGTAGATTTCTATGGTCAGATGTCTCAGGGAACTTAGGGATAAATACATTCAATAGCTCTCTACCTTCTCCTAGGCAGCTGAGTGCTGCTGGAGAAAATCACACATCATCAGCGTATCACCATGGACTCAGTGGACTCTTGGTGCTGCCCGGCAGTGCTGCTGCGTTTCCCTAGCCCAGCCAGCTGCCCACTCTTGGGAGTCACTGCTTCCTACTTTTCCCTCTTCACAGAATCTCCTGTCTCCCGAGAAAAAGAACATGGTCCATCAGAGTCAGCATCCCACAGGGATACTTACACACCCATTTTATTGTAGCACAATAGACAGTAGCCAGGCACTGCAACCAGTCTAGGTGAATAATAATAGATAAAGAAAATGTGGGGTATCTACACAGTGGTATGTTATTTAGCCCTAAAAAGTGAAATTCTGTCATTTATAGAAAAATGTGTGGATCTGGAGATCATCGTGTTGGGTAAAATAAGCCAGATGTAGAGAGACGAGTAACACCTGTTCTTCCTAATATGTGGAATGTAAGAGAGATGACAAGAAAGTAGAAGGATTAGACAGGAAGAAAGGAAAGAAAAAGAGGGGATAAGGGCAGGCAATAGGAGGCATAGATATGATCAAAATACATTATATGCATTGAAGTGGCCCCCAAAACATGAAAAGTTAGGAGGGATGGTGGGGGCAGGGAGGGTGATGGGAGGGAAACAAAGTGTGTAATGTACATATGCAAATCTTAAACTCATTAATCTGCATGACCAATATGCACCAGTAAAAAAACGTGGACGGGGCGGGGTGGAGTGGGGGGGTGGGGAGTGGTCCAAAGAGGAAGTCTGTAAGCAGTGGTATCTCACTGCTTTTTTTTTTTTTTTTTTAAATCAGGACTACAACTCCGGACCTCACGCTCGCCCTCACGCTCGCCAGGCAGGCGCTGTGCCGCTGAGTTGTAATATCCCGGCCCCATCCCCCACACTGCTTTGGAACAGCCACTTTTGGTTCTTTTCCCGGGCAGGAGACTGGCCCCCTCAGTCCCGGTGGCCTCCCGCCCGCACTCCTTCCTCAGCTCCCTCCCCCCACCGCAGACAGGCGTGTGGGTTTACCCTCTGCCCCTGCAAAGCCCTCCGCGATGGCACAGCCCCTTCCCTGGACCCTGCATTTCCGGTACCCTTTTCAGCAAGCCTTCTTGAAAAACATTTTTACAGACGGGCTCTAACTCCTGTCCTCCCAATTGTCTTTGTTTTTTTCTTAATTGGGGTGAAATGCACTTAGCATAAAAGTGGACAATCCAGTGGCCTTCAGCACATTCACAGTAGTATGCAACCACCACTTCTGTTTAGTTCTAAAACCCTTTTATTATCCCAAAGGAGCCTCCCATACTTGGTAAGGGTTCCTTGGGATTCTCTCCTGACCTCTCACTCTTGGCTGCAGGCTCATACCTCTGCTTTTGGTTTTCATGGATTGACCTCTTTTGCATATTTTATATGCACATATATACATATGTAATGTATTCATATAGTGTGATCTTATTTAACTTAGCATGTGTTCAGTATGCTAAGCTATAATATCATATGTCATGTTGTAATATGTATCAGAATGTCATTCCTTTCCGTGGCTTAGTAACATGCTGTTTTAGGTATATAGAGCATTTTGTTTTTCCATTCATCTATTTGATGACATTTGGTTATTTTCACCGTTTGACTATAGTATACAGTGCTGCAATGAATATTCACGTTCAAGTCATTTGTTTTGAGTGTCTTTTCAATACTTGGGGGAATATCCCTAAGTGTGAAATTTCTGGGTCATAAGATGATTCTTTGTTTCACCTTTTTCTTTTCTTTTCTTGTCTTTTCTTGTCTTTTCTTGTCTTTTCTTGTCTTTTCTTTTCTTGTTGTTTTGAGATGGGCTTTGCTATATTGCCCAGACTGGCCTTCAGCTCTTGGGCTCAAGGGATCTTCCTGCTTCAACCTCCCAAGTGGCTGGGACTACAGGCATCATGCCTGCCTAGTGTTTTGCTTTTTAAGGAATTGCTATACTGTTTGACAGCTGGGGCCAAGTGCAGCACCATGTTCCCTCATCACCAGCAGTGTGCAAGGAATCTGAATTCATTGCGTTCTCAACGGTGTTTATAGGTTTGTTTGTGTGTTTTCTTTTCATTATGGCCACCTAGTGGGTATGAAGTGGTATCTCACTGTGGTTTTGAGTTGCATTTCTCTAATAGCCAATTGGCCATTTGTATATCTCTGGAACAATAACTACTCATTTCCTTTGCTTATGTTAAAATTGGATTTTTTGTCCTTCTATTTGTGAGTTTCTCATTCTCTCCTTAACTTGCTCGAGCCAGCCTTTCCTCCTTACTAATCCACAGAGTCACTTTCTTCAAAGTCACCACAGCTTCTTACTTGGTCAAAACCAGTGTTCATGTCCAGTCCACATTTTAGCTTCCTTCTAGTAACTTTTAAGGAAAGATCTCTTCTTCTCTCTTGAGATGCTGTCTTCACCTGGCCTCCACATGCTGTTATCTCTTGGTTATTTTCAGTGTCCTTTGTAGGTGCTGCCTCATCTTCAAGACCACTAAACACAGACTTCCCCAGAACCAGCTTTCAGACATCTCTTTCTACCTCCACTTCCCTGGGGGACCCTCTGTTTCTCTCCCATTCTGCAGGCAGAAGTCCTGCAGTTGTCCTTGACCTCTCTGTTTTCTTCTGACTTCACCTGGCTGTGCCTCCCTAATATACCCAGGCTCTAACCATTACTTGTTCAGGACCTCCACAGGAGTCGCCCTCCTGACCACCATCACTCAACAGCTGGAACTGTGAAGTAGCCTACTAGCTGGTCTCCCTGCCAGCTTTCTACCTCATCTATTCTATGTGCAACAGAGCAGCCAGAGAGATTCTGAAGAAATATGAATTGCATATGTGTGACATCTCTGCTCTGAAGCCTTAATTGGGTCTCATTTTACTTCTATTTAAGCCAGAGTCTCTACTATTTGATTAAGCTCTGGTTTCCTTTTCCAGCTCATCTATCATTCTCTCCTTTGCTGAGACCATTCCAGCTATGCCGATGTCTTTGCTGTGCCTCAGATCTGCCAAACACACTGCCCCACAGTGCTTTTGTCCCAACTGTTCTCTTTACCTGGAGTGTTCTTCCTCTAGAAAGTCACAGGGCTTTCTCCCTTCCTGTCTTGGCCCAAATGTAACATTATAATGAGGTCTCTGATGACCACCTAATATAAAATAGCAACACCCTTCTCCCATTTTGATCTTCCTTATTGTGCTTTATTTTCCTCCTTAGTACTTGCTAGAATGTTGATGAACACCATGAAAACAAGGACTGTGGCTTTTTTTTTTGGTTGTTATTCACTTCTTTAGCCCCAATACTTATAGCTACATCTGATCCTGTTACTGCTTGTATCTAGATGTCAACCTAAAAACCTCATATATTCACAGGTGGGGCTTCTGGGAGATGGCTGCATCATGGGTATGTGACACTGAGATTAAGAGTGTATGGTATTGCATTAGTCCATTAATTGGTTTAGTGCAGTTCTGGGTGCAGCTGACTGGATTTATTGAAGACACAAGCCCCACCCTGGGTGTGGGTACCACCAACCAAAAGATTTGTATCCTGGATGGTATATAAAGGGAAAGATGGAAGGCAGGCTTACTGCTGCCTGTCCGCCCTGCCATGGACTGGTTCTCCTCTCCTGTGCTCCTCTGCTGTGCCACCTGCCTTGAAATCAGTGGACTATGAACTGAAACCTTTAAAACTAGCTAAAATGAATGTTTCCTCTTTTAACTTTGGGTGTCAGGTATTTTATTAACAATGAGAAAAGTAGCTAAGACAGATATAAAGCATTTATCCTGAGGTTTCTAGTGTTTCTTATACTAATGTTCATTAGGATATTTTTGCTTTATTCCCTCTATCTGCTTTCCACTCCCTCCCCTTTCCTGTCTTTTTTCCACCCATGCAGCCTATTTTTTTCCCCAAAATATTTTTGGGAAATTCTGGAATAGGCTCTTGTCTGCAATAAGTCATGTTTGGGGTGATGTAGGTGAGCTGAATGTTACATAATCTGAGTCTTTTTCCTTGACTAATAAAACATTGCAGCATGTGGGAAAACTACATCTGAAAGGCCTAAGCTTAACCTGAGCCAGTTCTTTGATAACTTTCCAGGTAAGATCTGACCAATTATTTCTTCTTACATTTGAAAAGTGGTTTTGCATTTGAATTTTTTTTTCTGCTTCAGAGTTTCATCTTCACAGGCAAGACATGGTGAAAATTTAAAGCCCTGTCTTCTGGAACTGTTGAAACGGTTCAAGGCTGCTGTCTCTGCTTTTGTCTCTTTCTCAGTTGATGTGTGCCCTTTGAGATGACAGCATCCTGCAGGGTCCCATAGGCAGCCACTGTCATGTTCAAGGACCAGCCTTACCTTGATGCTGTCGGAAGCAGCTCTGAGGGCCAGAGATATTTCTATTTTGCTGACCACCATACCCCCAAACACCTAGCACCATACTGTTCACATAATAGCCCTGTATTAATGGCCAATTAATACTTATTGAATGAACCTTTGAAGTGACTCCAGGGAAGTCTCATGTTACTTGGTCCTACCTCATGATGACTTATAATTAGGATTCAGTTTTGGTGAATTTTCTTTAAAAATGTGTTTGAGAATGCAGTCTCCAGTAGGTTTCATAAATAAATTTTATTGAGTCATATCTGGGCACAATGATAATTTTCTGTAAATCTTCTGAGATTTTGAATGAGAATCAAAGTTATCTTTTCCTCCTATTTCTGTTGTCTAAGCTCAAAACAATATGGGCATTCTTGGAAAGATTCCTTAAGCAGTTTGAAGATTGTGTGATAGATTTAAAGCAATTTCACTTGGGTATATAATTTGAAAGCCAACAAGTATAAAACCTTATGTCACCAGCATTCTCTGAAGAGTTACTCTAATGAATTGTCCTCTGTGTTTTTTGAATTTAGAAAGATAGAAGAAATGATATCAGCCCGCAATGTAAATTGTGGTTTGATATTTCCCATAAATGGTCAAAAATGCCTTTTCTGGTTACTGGAAAAATAAAAAATCGTTTGGAAAAGCCCAGAATTTTAGTATTGTAGCTTGCTAGCTTAGGAACAGAAGGATGTCTCTTTTTGTTTTAGCTTTTCTGAGGGTGTTTTTCTGGTTTGCCCAGTTAGAAGAATTGTATTGCAGGTGGCTGGTTAACTGCAAGCCCTCATGTCTGGCTGTTAGTATCTTCTCTTCTCTAATTAATTTCAATAAATTCCAAGGCCACCTGATTAGGGAAATAGACATTTGTAAGAGAGGTGGGAAAACCCAACATGAAGAAACAAATGGGACTGTCACTGAGGCTCTGGCATCATTTCTTTTTTGGTAGTTTTTCTTAGATGTCACCATAGTTACAGCCTCTGAAAATTACACATGGCTTATGTGAGGGAATATGAGGAAACTTGTGCTCACACGTGAAGTAACCTAAAATTTGATAACACGGTAGCACTATTATTATTATTATTATTGGGCCGGGGATTTAGTTCAGTGGCATAAGTCCCTGCCTGGCAAGTGCAAGGTCATGAGTTTAATCCCTGGTGCCAAAACAAAAACAAACCAAAAACTAAAAAATAAATGAATAAATATTATTATTATTATTATTATTATTTTGAGACAGAGTCTTCCTGTGTAGTTTAGGCTAGCTTTGAATTCACTATGTAGCCCAGGCTTTCAACTTGTGGCCTTGAAACATGTGGTGATCCTCCTGCCTCAGCCTTTCGAGTGCCAGGATTATAAGTATGTGCCACTATGCCAAGATTACAATCTTGTAGCTATTTAAATGAATATTTGCTTCTTCACAGTTTGTGTCTCTTTTTATTTTATTTTTTTTGCTTTACAGTATTCTTTTTGAATTTTTAATTGACGCATAGTCATGGCAAGTACATGTTCATGAGGAATGGTTCTTTTTAAGACTCATTGGACTGGGTTATGAAATGGCTAGTGGCCAAAGATTTATTAAGGTCTTAAAACATGCCAGGCTTTCTCTTAAGGGTATTTGTAGTTTAATTGCAAAGCAACCCTGAGGTAGTAGATTCGTCTGGCTTCTCCAGAGAAATAGAACAAATAGGATGGAGAATTGATGTATAACATACAGATATGCCTTGACTTATGATAGAGTTATGACTCATTAAAGAGGCATCGTAGGTTAAAAATACTGTACTTTGCAAATGCATTTAATACCCTTAACCTAGTGAACATTGTAGTTTAGGTAGCCTTAGCTCAGAACACTTGCATTAGCTTATCATTGCCCAAAAGCATCGAATGCAAAACCTACTTTGCTAAAGTGTTGAATATTATGGGTAACTTATTGAATACTGTACTGCAAATGACAAATAGAGTCACCCATGCCAATAAAGGCAGAGGATGAACACAAATCCAGGCAGTCTGCCTCCCCAAATCCTCACTCAGCAATTTACCTTTCTGATGAGCAAACTGAGATAGGGAAGGATGGGCAGGAGAAGTGGGGAGTGAAGGGTTTCCATATCGTGCCAAGGGCACCACATTCTGCCACTTAGAGGCAGAGTTTGAACTTAAGTCTCTTGACACCTTGCCCAGCCCCCAGGGGTCCTTCAGCTCCAATGTGGGGTGTTATCTGTGTAATGGAGCCCTTGCCTATGCAAGGAAATAGGTGGACTTTCAGTGATACGTCCTAATTGCTGACTTAGCACTCTAAGCTACATAGCTGTCTTACCTGATCAGCATTGTAACCTGTGTCTATAATATTCCAGACCTAAAATGTTCTCAACTGTGTTGGTCTGCTTGGACAAGTATGTAATTATTTTAATAGTCTACATTCCATTTCTAAAGCACTTTGAACTTTTAAAAGTGCTCTTACGTACATGCATTATTTTAAAAACGGATTAGCTTGACAAAGTAGATTTCCTCTGAGGTTGTAGCCGTTAGTGGATGCGAATAGAAAAAAAGGCTTTTACTTTCTCTTACACAAGATTAAAAAAGAAAAAAAATGAGTATGAGAAGATGCCAGAAGAGGAAAGAGTGATTACCCAAACAACATGATCACTGGGCAAAGGCTCTGATGGAGATTACAGAGCTCTGGCCCAGGAGGTGTAGTCATAGAAATTGCACGTTGAAGTTTGGGTTTGAATCTTAGCTCTTACCAAAGAGACACATGTGTCACTTCTCTGCACCTTGCCTCATTTATAAATGAGAATTTTACTTAATACCTTACAGATGATTGGCATTAGTAGTAGTTATTACAGATCCTCCTAGTTGCTCCTAATAAAGCCTGCCTTTGCCTGTTCTGAGCTGCGTGTTCTGAAGACCTTCATCCTGACCATGCTTTTCCATCCAGCTCCTGCACTGATGGTGGCAAGACCTGACTACTTACGAGGATTCTTGTCCCCACCAGTGGGCCAATGGGAAGCCATCCTATGGCTTTGGGCTAGGTGCAGATAAACAGCTGTCTTTCACTCCTCAAGTGTGTGTCCAGATTGGATAAAGTGACTTTCTCCTTGGTTGCTGGGTGGTGTTCTAGATTTCTTCTCTGAACCTAGCCTGCCTGGTTGGCCTGCTGCTACTTGCCTGTGCCCTCCTCACCCCACCGGGACCATTGTCCTCTGATATGTCTCTGTCACTGTTTCTCCCAGTCACTATTTCTCCCAACTATTGGCTAACTAGTGACATCAAAATAGGCAAAATTTTTCATCCATTCTTAATTTTCTTTTGAACAAGGAATTGTTTTCATGGATCATTTCAGAAGGAGCTACCATCTTTCAAGAAGTAGTAGATGTGGTTGATGTCATCAAATTCCTGGTCATTTCTAGAGAATATTCATCAATTGAAATAGTGGCTTATTAAATACTCCACTGGTTGGTGTCTTCACTGGATTGACCGGTCTGTTTAATCAAAACAGGCAAGCTGCTAGCCACTTCAGACACAGACTCAGTGTCCCTTTCCTGATTTTCATCCTGGTTTCTCCTTATTTCATACCTGGAGAATAAAAGTAGAAGTCCTTGGAACCCTAGACTTGTCTTTGTTTTTCCTGGATCTGACTACATCAGTATATGGGAGCCAACACTCAGTTGTACTAGTAGGTGACAGGTGGAGGGCTGCTGCTTCTGGCAGGTGTCCAAGTGCCGGGTCGGCGATCACACTGACCAACGGGCCCAAGCCAAAAGGACAGCGATACAGGCAGTGCATGGGCCTTCCATGCCAACAAAGAAGCAGTTCAGTGGAGTGAAACCTACAACACGTTTTTTGCCTCTGTTACTTTGTAGAATTGCTGTCATTTGAAATTTTTCAGTGGATTCAGTTCTAGGGATCCAGGTGTAAGAGTTTTCCCTTTCTGAAGGCGCTGATTACTTGAGTGTAGCTCCTGAAATACTTTTGTGAGATGAGAAATATTCTTCCTCTGTTGACTTTTCCCCTTTCTGCTGCTCTGCAATCAAAGTGCAGAGAGTGGAAGGCCTTTCAAAACATAGGCTTGGGATTCTCAGGGACTGCAGTTCTTGTTTTCTTCAAGCCCATCAGACTCAACATGTGTCATTTATTTAAGTGAACGAGTCTTAGACAGAAGTTACACTTGTTTAGCACACTGTTACCAAAGAGAGCCTAATAATATTCTATGATAAAGGACGGGTGAAATTACTCTTCCCTTGAAATTTGTAAGTTTCCGTGATTGCCCCGAAGAGTTTGACTTCATTTGCATATAGACTATTATGTGTCACACTGTGGAATTTTATTAAATTACAGCATTTACAGTTTGCATGAAAATGAAAACCGAGTTCTGTCCAACATTTCTTGGTCGAGTGATTCACGGCTGGCATGTCTAATCCCCTATGTGTGTGGTAACTCTCCAGCTAGCCTCCTCTTTCTGACTGCGTACATAGTTTGGACAAAGCTCGGACTCAAGCAGAGTGGGCTCCGAGAGAGCATTCCTGCCCAACTGTCAGCAAAGCCTACATTCCAAGGAAAGGAACTTGGCCACAGACAGAATTCTCTTCTGACAGGGTCACAGTGCTGCAGTCAAAGTTTGGTCTTTGTAATGGCACAAAACCTGGCTCTCTCATGAACTGAGTGGCTTTGGCAACTTTTATAACCTCTCTGAACCTTTATTTCTCTGTAAGAATATCAAAATAGCCATTAAGTTTTCTATGCTTTTACTCCCTTCCGTTGGACAGAAAATGATACTGTTTAATTGCAAAGATCTGGATCTTGTCTGCTGATTTAGTAGCAAGTAAGACTCTCCTAAGTTTACAATGCAACTTTACATCTGCATTTCATTTTTACTTACTTACTTTGTGGAGTGAAATGTCAAATACAGCAATGCATACCTTTGTCTCTGCACAGACAAATATTATAGACTAATACTGGTGGTAGAACAATTTTGGGACCTTTGTAGTTTTCTTGAACCTTTGTCTTTTTCTCTTTTCTAGACACATGAATTAACCTATTCTTTTTTTTTTTATTCACCTATGTGTGTTTATCTCTTCATACTGTATTAAAGTTTTGCCTGTTTTAAATTTATATAAGTGAAATCATGCTGTATAAATTATTCTGTCACTTGTTCATCATTATAGTTTTGGCTTTGTACTATGTGTTATCTGTAACTATTATTTATACATTTTTACTCATTGTGTTTCAGCTTATGTATATACCATGGCTTATGTATATCCATTCTATTGTTGGTAGACATATTTGGATTTCTAGTCTTGCTGGTAGCACATGTCTGCTAGTGTACATATACACACATTTCTTGGTATATCCCTAGTTACTGAATTTCTAGTTTACTGGATAAATCTATATCCAACTTTACTTGATAATGCTAAACCATTTTCAAAGTAGTTTCTCCTGTTTCCACTCCTGTCTGGAGACTTCCTGTTGCTCAATATCTTTGTCATCTTTTGGCTTTAACATTCTGTAAAATGGTATCTCTTTTTTTAAAAAATTACTTTAAAGAGAATGAAACTAAGCAAAATGAAACAGAATAAAGCCAATCAAAACAAAACAATGAGAACAGTACAGGACTTCAAAACAAGATGATAGGAAATCAACAATGGCTACAGTAATGCCTCATGCTATCTTCAAAATAGCTGCCCATACCATAAGACATACTAAAATCAAACAAAACAGAACAGAATAAAACCAATCAAAACAAAACAATGAAAGTGATATAGGACTTCAAAACAAGATAATAGGAAATCAACCTTGGCTACCACAATATATTTTGTTATCTTCAAAATAGCTGCCCACACTGTCAGCCATAATAGAATCTAAAATGGTATCTCATTGCAGTTTTTAATTTACATTTTTCTAGTTATGAGGGAAAATGAGCATCTTTTTATATGTTTATAGACCATTTATTTTTATACTTCATCAAATACCTGTTCATGTGTTTTTGACCATTTTTGAATCTATTAATTCATAGCCAATTTCAGTTCATAGCCATAGTCATCTAGATATTCATTTCTTTTGGTATATAAGTTATAAATATTTTCTGTCAATCTGTGAATTATCTGTTTACTCTCATTCTTGGTGTTTTTTCTTTTTTTATGAATAGAAGTTCTTAATGTAGTTCAATAAATATGTTTTTGTGTATCTTTTAGGAAACCCTTCTCTATCCTGAGTTCAGAAAGATATCTCTATTATTTTCCTATGCTTAATATTCTACGTGATTTACATCCTAGTTTTCTCTCAGCAACTATAGAAGCATAATAAAATCTCTCTGTATTGGAGTGTTAACCAAGTTTTCCTTGTTCCCTAAGTTTTTGCTTTATGCCTTTTTGAACCAATGTTATTGGGTTCATGCAAGTTGAGATGCTGTTGGGCTGGTAATTGAACTTTTTAAATTATGAGATGATCCTCTTTATAATACTTTGACTCAAATTTATTTTATTAAAATAGCCACCAGCTTTGTTTTTGTGTGTGTGTGTATATATATATATATCCTATTACTATATATATATATATATATATACTATTACTTCTAACCAATTTAATTTTTCTGTTCTAGTTACGTGATCTCATTTTGTCATGCTTTTTGTGCTTCCTTTTGCTTCCTTTATCTTCTTTTGGGTTGAAGGTTGATTATTTTTCCGTTTATTTTTATTGGTTTAAATACTGTTTCTATTCTTCTGGTATCTAACCTAGAAATTTTAACTGCGTATTGACTTAACACGGCCTCAAGTTATTAAATACCTTCACCACCTTCTCAGGCAGTATGTGAAAAGGCCTTAGAATTCAGTACTTCTCAGTGTGACTTACCACGGTACTGTGGTTTGGATAGCATGTGTCTCCCAGGGGTCACGTGTTGGAAGTTTAGTCCTTGGGTTGCCGTGTTGGGATGTGCTGAGACTTCTTAGAGGCAGAACCAAGTGGGAGGTGGCAAGATTGCCTCTTCCTCACCCTGTGGCTTCCTGTCTTACCATGTAGTCTGCATCTTGCTCACGTTCTTACCGGCTGGTGCCCCACACCATGAATTGAGGCAGCTAAGGAGCTCTGATGAGAGCTAGGGTTACCTTGTTTGTATTTTCACCCTCCAAAATGGTAAGCTTCCAGTGTCTGAAAATGGACTAATGTATGTGACATTATTTTTTTCTGTAGTAACTTAAAAAACTCACAAATCTTTCATTGCTTATACACTTTATATGAGTAATATAGATTTATCTAAATTTGTAGTTTGCTTTGTTTAATAACCCTTCTTGTTTCTCAGTATGTCATTTTAAACTACCATTAGTGAAGGTTTGTTATTAATGTTGTGTATCCATTTTTGTTTGCCTGAAAGTGTCTTTGTCTCACTCTTGTTCTCTTGGATAGTTTTCCTGGGTATATTGTTCCAGGTTGACAGTTATTTTCTCTCAACTCTGTGAAGATATATTTTTGCTTCCATTTATATTGTTAAATTAATTCAGTCTTTGTCAGTGATCTGTCTTTTCTGTCTGTATTGATACTCTTCTATTTTATTTTACTTCATTTTATTTTATTTTGGTTTTTTGAGAGAGAGTCTTCCTATGTAGTTCAGACTGACCTTAAACTCACAATTTAGCCTAGGCTGGCCTTGAACTCACAGCAATCCTCCTGCCTCAACTTCCCAAGTGCTGGGATTGCAGGCATGTGCCACCACGCCTGGCTCTTCCTTTTTATTTTGATCACTAAATGTTGAAATTTTTAATAGCTAGATATTATTTCTTTTTATTATAGGAGTTACTGTGCTACTGTAATCTGAAAATTCATGTCTTTAACTTTTGAAAGTTCTTAGCCCTTATTTCTCTGAATGTTGCTTCTACCCAGTCTCATTTTTTTCCTTCTGGAAATCAGACAGACATATGTTAAACTTCACCCTGTCTTTCATATCACCTAACTCCTCGTTACTTCTTTCACATGTTGTAACTTTTATCTCTGGGCTATTTGGATGAATTCTTCAGGTCTATCTTCTGTCTTCCTTTTCATAAATTCTATCTTAGGCTGTATCTAATATGCTGCTTATTTATATTTATTTTTCATATTGTTTTGTATATTAGAAGTTCTTCTAGTCTTTTAAAAGTTGTTTATTTGTGTTTTCCAGCATATAGTTAACTCTGTCTGTTACTTCTTTACACATATTAACTTGTTTCATATTCTGTATCAATTATTTACTTGTTTTTTATCTTACCTTCTATCCTGTCTATTATTTCTCTGCACTTATTAAACTTACATTTTTAATTACTGAAAAATCTCCAGTTTCCTGATATCTTAAACTTTCAGTGACTCTTTTACTCCTATTTTTAGAGATTTTTGACTGAAAGCTCATGTTTCTTAAAAATTTATCTGTGGGGATTATTAGAACCCTGTGATTAAAGTGACTTTCTCCAGAGAGAATGGATCTGTGCTTGTTCCAGTCATGGGACAATGCCAGCTAGGGCTGCTTTAATCACATTTTCAACTCAGATTGTCATTATTATTCTGTAGTGTGAATTCTGATCTTAACCTTATAGAAATGGGGCTTTGGGTTTGTGATTCTCAGTAAAGATGCTTTTAAAGGATAGTGCAAATAGACTTCAACTCATAAATAGTCAGGCTTTTTTACTTTTTTCTGTATCATAGGCCATTAGGCAGTTTGACAAAGTTTTTTGATCTTTCTCAGGATTATAGTTTAATCCACAATCTTAGAATTTAAAAAGAAACTAACTATATTGAAATACAGCCTTTTGCGGAAACCCTAAAGAGATATCTGAATTATTAACTCATATAATACACTTGAAGTATATCTCTATTCTTGATGCAGAAAAGTAGTTTATAATATGACTGATGTCCTTAGGTTCTTAAAATAGTAAATGGGGCTGGCAGCAGCTAACTCAGAGATAGTGTAGGCCTATAGTCTTCTCACATGTATTTGATTAGAGTGTTTTTACTTTTGTGACAACATGGTACCATGGCACCTAAGTTCTTAGTTTTGTACCCAAAAAGTTCCTGGTAAAATATAAGATTTCACAATATCAGTTCTGCCTAAGGTTAATTACCATTTATGTTAAAAATGATCTCGTAAAGCAAACAAAAAGGAGGGAGAGTAAACAAAATCAGTTTCTCTTGGAAAGCTATGATTTATTAACATCCAGAGTAGAGTGAAATATTTTTTATTCATTATTCTTTTTTTGTAGCTAAGAAAACATTGAACTACTTCAAATCATTGGAAATAATCTAATTGAACATCCTTGGAAGATTGGTTCATTATGTTATATTCATATAATGAAATCTTCTGTAGCTATTAAAGTGAATAGAGATAGATATATTCTCATAGAATGAAGTCTAAGTCATGTCATTAAGGGCAAAAGGAAAATGTTCTTATTTGTAAAAGTCATTCCATTCATAAAGCCTGTGATATTTCTGGAAAGAGGTACCGGTAATTGGTAGCAGTGATTGTTTCTGAAAAGACAGCTTGAGGTCTGGGAGGAAATGGGAGGGACTCTATTTTTATTGTATGTCTATTAGTATTGTTTGAATGTTTTGCCATGTGCATGTGCTAGTGTTCTAATTAATTCATTAAAAAATGAACTGTTCTTCTTTTAGCTGCTGTTGATATTGAAATGAAATGAAAGGATATAAAGAATACATACTAATTAAGTCTGTCAGGTAACATGTTTCACTAATATACCATATACTGCGAAGAAATTCTCAACAAGTAGGCCTGCCTCAAATAAGACCAAATGGTACTTGACCGGGATATGGGTGGGGAGGCCCATGGTTCTGGGTACTGCACTGTCCTTTGCGTGTCCTTCAGGGCTTGCTCGCTTGCTTAGGCCTTATGTGCTTGGCTTTATGGCTGTCCGTATGTTCTACTCTTTTCCTTGGTCAGTGACTTCCAAAACTACGTGTCTCCCACTGTGCCTGGCACAGAGGAGGTCTGAAATCAGAGGTGAAAGAATCTATCACTTTGATTCTTCCAGGTGTGAAGTCTAAGGTTACAGAAATAAATACCAGGCCTTGCATTCTCCTGTAGTGGAGCAGGCTGCACAACCAATTGCCATGTACCAGAATTTCTCAGTTAAATGAGAATTTAAATGAGGGGCAGAGAGAAGGGACATGGTGATACAGTAAGACCAAGAAGGGAAAGGTCCAATGAGGGCACCATTTTTTTTTTTGTTGCAAACCATTTTTATCCGTAAACCTCTGTTGTGGAGGTAGTTGCTGGTAGGGGAGACAAAGTCAGCAGAACAGTGGAAGCAGTAAGTGGGAGAGAACCAGAGAGGAGTTGGATAACAGCAGTTGTTCAGTGAAATTTCACAGTACCTTTGAAAGCAAGAATGAAATTCAATTTATATTTAGAATTTGATTTTCATCCAGAAGAAACAGACAAGCTGGTTAATATCAAGGCTGTAAGAAATAATTTGTGTCAGTTATTGAGCAGATTTGTAATCAAGTGTGAAGAGGATGTCTGGTCATGCTCATTCGTTTGTTCATTCATTCATTCACCCCACATTTATTGTTGAGGCAAAGGGTCCCCTAAGGGAAGCAGAAAAAAAATTAGGTCCTCTGTCTCCAACTAGCTTGTCACCAGAAAATAACTTTGCATAGTGATATGTTGGGTTTAGATTCCTGGGTTTAAAACCTGGCTCTCTTACTTGCCACTTTCATGACTTTAAGCAAGGTACTTAATCCTTTTGTGCTTATGTTAATGATGATAGTACTTATCACATAGGGTCAAGTAAGATAGCAGATTTAAAGTGCTTAAGACAGTGCTTGGAACAATCAGAGTTCAATAAGTATTATTATTTTTTAAAATTCATTGATTTGTTGAACATTTTTGGAGTTCTTGCTCTGTGCCAGAAGAGATGGGGGACATAATTCTTACCTTCAAAGAATTCAGCTGTTGGTCGATGTATTGATTATCTCTAGCTTTAACACAAATCACTCAACACTTAATGGCTTGAAATCATGGTATTGTTTTGGTTACTTTTCTCTTGTTACTGAGACAAAATACCTGATGCCCAAATTAAAGAGGAAACAGTTTATTTAGTTTGCAGCTTGTGGAAGTTTCAGTCCATAATCAGCTGGCTCCAAAGCAGGGTGGCATGGCAAAGGGCAACAGTTCATGGCAGCAGAAGATAGCAAAAGCAACAAGTGCAAAAGAGGAGAACAAGTCTTTTTCCTCCCTTATATTGTGTACAGGTTTCCTGCCTTAGGGCAGGTGTAGCATTCACACCATCTCCATACCCTCCTCATGCATAGGCTCACAGATGTTTACAAAGTGAGGACCCTGAACCCCTGCTGAATCACTTAAACTTCTAAACTTATCAAGTTGACACAATGAATCAACCATTACAATAGCCTGGAACATAAACAAACCCCTAGAGCATGTTCTCTACACTCTGGGATGTAGACCTGATGAGTTACTAAGTTAACTTTCTAAACTTCTCATTGCAGTAGTGATTAATTATAACTCATGTAAGTAGGTCAGGGGTCAAGGACTTCCATGGGTCAGTGATTCGGGATCTATTTGGCCAGGCAGTTTTGGTTAGGATCTATCACTTTGGTCAAGACTAGAAGCTTGGTTGGGGCTGGAGGATGCATTTCAAATACTCTTGCAAGTAGAAAGTTGCCTCTCCACGTGGGTATTTCCATGGTGCCATTTGGGTGTCCTTATAGCACAGTGGCTGATTTTCTTCAGAGTGAGTGATCCAGGAGGCCTGGGCAATGCCTTTTATAACCTAGCTTCAGAAACCAAACAGCTTCACTTCTGCTTCATTTTATTGGCCTCACAGCTCAGCCCTGAGTCAATAAGGTGGGGTAGTATATGAGGGTATGGGTATCAGGAAGCAAGGGTCCTTGTGAACTCTCTGGTAGGTTGGCCAAAACAATAGGGGAGGAAGATGTGTCTAAAGTGCTGCGTTAGAAATCTTCCACAGCAAGCTTCTTGTGGCAGCATAGTCTTGTCAGGGAAGGAGGAGAGGAAACGAGCTCTGTGAAGAGGTTGGGTCTAATATGTGTTGGAGAGAGAATGTTCAAGGCAGGAAGAAGCTTGGAGTACATCTGTTGTCTCAAAACAAAGGGTCTGGTGGGGTAAGGGCAAGAAGATAAATATAGTGTTAATGTAGGTATTGACCTGGCTATATGAGAATGATGTGCTGATGATTAAGACAGATCAGGACAGCTGCATTTATAAATGATTTCACATTCACATAGATACTCTCTAAAATACCTCTGTGGTATTTAGACTGCTTGTTATGGGTTGGATCTTAAATATCCCCCAAAGGCCATATGTTAAAGACTTGGTCACCAGCTTGTTGGGAGGTAGTGGAACTTTAGGAGGTGAGGCCTTCCAGGACGAAGATAGGCCACTGGGAGAATGCCCTTCAGTAGTAGCTTAAGTCACTTCTTCTATCTTTCTTTTCTTTCTGGCTGCCATGAGACAACTAGCCCCTTTCCACCATGTATTCTTCCATGATATTCCATTCCACCACAGGCCCAAAGTGATGGGTGCAAGAAAGCATCGGCTGAAACCTCCAAAATCATGTCAAATTAAACCTTTCTTCCTTTAGAAATTGATTATCTTGGGTATTTTGTCACAGTGATGGAAAGCTGACTGACACAGATGTCCATGTCTCCATCTATCCATTATATTCACGCACTCTTTCATCCATTTGTCCATCCATCCATCCATCCATCCACCTATAGTCTTTTCAGGGAAAGAGGAGAGGAAACGTGAGCTCTGTGAAGAGGTTTGGCCTAGTGTGTGTGGAGAGGGAATGTTCAAGGCAGGAAGAAGCTTGGAGTGCATCTGTTGTCCTGAAACAAAGGGTCTGGTGGGGTATATTTATCTATTGTGTGTATGTGTTCATGGACATAAAATAATTTTAGCAGTGCCTGCATTACTTTTACTTACATCATTACTTATATCACATTACATTTTATGTTTATGGCTTGTCTTTCTCTAGATATAAACTGCAGGACGTCAGGGATTTTGTGTTTATACCATGATACCTCCAGAACCTGAAATAATTCTCAGCAAATATTAAAGACTTAATAACTGTGTGGTTGAATAAATGAGAATGTGAAATGAGGTCATAGAAATGTGCAGAAGATGCTACAGGAACTTGAAGGGAAGAAATATCCAGGTCTTCCTGGGGGATGGGGGAGGAGATAATTAAAAAGGGCTTTTCAGAGTCCCTGTTGTATGAATCAAGCTGGCTAGGTAGATGGATTGAGGATGCGCATTCAAGACAGAGGAGATCCCCTTTTCTCTGTGTGCTCAGTGCGGGCAGAGAGAGCCAGAAGAAGATCCGAAGATCCGCCTCTGCCTACTGGGTAAGCCACTGGAAGGCCCTTTCCTCTGCACGCCCAGTGCAAGCCCAGGGAGACAGACAGATCCACCTCTGCCTGCTGTGCACCGCTGCCAAAAAGCCATGGTCCTGCAGGAGGCCAGCATGAGCCGAGAGAACCAGAAGATCACCTTCAGGGAGCTGCCACTGGAAGGCTTCTTCTTGCAGGCAGGCAGCAGGAGCAGGGACACACAGCCAGGTAAACCCTGTGCATCTGTAGGCCCCTCATTGGAGGCCCTTGGTTCCCTCAGGCAGCCATCACCCACTAGCAGAATCAGACAAACACACTCCTGTGAGTCTGCTACCATCGTGGGAGTCCCAGTGTAGACATACAGGCTGAGAGAAGCAGCCCCACCTCCATGCACCCCTGATCATCAGTGAAGCCACAGTGTAGCTGCGCAGCTCTGGAGAAGCCCACTCCACACCCTATTACTTCCCTGTAAATCTGGAATTAGAGGAACCCAGGTGCCTGTCCCATCCCCCTACACTGCCTAGTGGCAGCCAATGTAAAAAGTACCTGGGGCCCCACAACCAGCTTCTTGGGAGGAACCCAGGAGAATGTCAAGATAAAGGAGCAAAAGGCAAACTCAGATCTCTAGCCCACACAGAATAAGTCTGGGAGATACTGTCATGGAAGAAAATAGAAGTCACACACCTGAAATCTCTGAGAGGTCAGCAACTGAAGTAAGGAAACAACTTTATGAGATTGTAAAAGCAGTCAAATCAGAAATAATGTCTCAGGTAAAAAAAGAAATCACAAACATACTGAAAGAATTGTTCAGCAGTTCTAAAGAAGACATAATAAAGAGAAGCATAGGAAAATGATGGAAACCTTGAATGAATGTAGAAAGGCATTACAATGCATGAAACAGATTCAAAGAGGGATGCAAGAAATTAAAAATTCAATTAAAAGCTGGCAAAACCACTTGAAAGAGACTGAAGATAGACTTTTAAACCTTGAAGATAGGATTGCAGCTAGTGATCATGAAAGGAAAGATCTCTTAAAAATAACACGAAATCAGAAAATAACTCAATGGCTGCAAGATGAGGCAAAGAAGCGTAATTTAAGAGTGATAGGTATTGGTGAAGAAGCAGGGGTCAACACAAATGAAATTAAAAGGATATTCACAAAAGTAATAGAAGAAAACTTCCCAAATATGGGAAATGGATCTGGCATGCAGCTAAGTGAGGCATATAGGACTCCAACTAGCCATAACCAAAGTAAATCTATACACAGACATATAATAATCAAGATCCCAGAAATTCAGCACAAGGACAAAATATTAAAAGCTGTTAGAGAAAAGAGACAGATCACCTATAAAGGAAAACCAATCAGAATCACAGCAGACTTGTCAATACAAACCATCAGTCAAGAAGACTTTGGAGTGAAGTGTTTCAAACTCTGAAAGAAAACAACTTCCAACCCAGATTGATCTACCCAGCAAAACTATCAACATTGATGGAAAAATAAGATACTTTCATGATAAAGAACAACTGAAGGAATTCATGACCATCAAACCAACCCTATGGAGAGTGCTAAAAAGAATATTCTAGAGAGAGATTAAAGATGACCATGGTTCCAGGAACAGCAGCAGAGGAGGATCGCCAAACAAGACAGGCAATTGAATGAAGGGGAAAAGTGAAGGGCCAACAACAGGAGGATAGCAGGGCAGAGACAATCCAATGTATGCTGGTTGTAATGTAGACAGCCTCAGGTTAGCAAGAAAAAGAAACACAGGGAAAGTGGATCAAAAAACAAGATCCATTGATATACTGTATACAAGAAACACATTTAACTGGAAAGGAAATTCATAGACTGAAAATCGAAGAAGAGAAAACAATTCTTCCATGTGACAGAAGACCAAATAAATAAATAAATAAATAAATAAAATAAAAGCAAGAGTAACTTGCCTATCAACTGCGGAATGGATAAGAAAGATATGGTATTTTCATGTAGTAGAAAGCTATCCAGCTATAAAGTAGAATAATCTCAAGGCTCCTGTAGGTAAATGGACGCAACTGGAGATCATGTCCGTGGCTGAAGCAGTTCAAACTCATATGCGTGAACCCTCGCATAAGAAACAGAAGGAGTTAATGGGATCCAAAAGCAAACAGTTAATGTAAAAGCAAAGGGAGGAAACACCTGGGAGGGAAAGGTGGAAACTACTGTCAATTTCTTATTGTCTTATCTTGAACTCTTGCATTGTTTACACAATTTTTCTAGGTTTGGCTTTGTTCTGTCTTGTTAGATTTTATGTTGTAGGGGCAGCTATTTTGAATATAATGTGATATATTATGGTAATCATGATTTCCTGTTATATTGCTTTGAAGTCTTATAATGCTTTCATTCATTGGTTTGATTGATTTTATTCTGTTTTGTTTGATTTTATTATGTGTGATATGAACAGCTATTTTGAAGAAAACAAGACATTATGGCAGCCATTGTTGATTTACTATCATCTTGTTTTGAAGTCCTACCATGCTTTTGTTCTTCTGTTTTGATTGGTTCTATCCTGTTGTGTTTTATTTGATTTTATTATGTGTGATGGTAGAGACAAATTTTTTGAGGAAAACAAATATTTTGAGATATTATAGCAGCCATTGTTCATTTCCTGTTATTTGGTTTTGAAGTTCTGTAATGCTTTCATTCTTTTGAATGGTTTTATACTATTTTGTTGTGTTTGATATTATTGTGTGTAAAGGTATGCTCGACTATTTCAAAGAGAAGAGACATTATAGTAGCTACTATTGAAAAAAAAAAAGACAGAGGAGACCTGTGAGCAAGAGCTGACATGGGGACACAGAGGAGCATGTCTGTAGTCCTAGATGATGCTCCTTTCTGTCTCTGACTGCATGAAACTGTGAGTATAATCACAGGACAAAAAGATCATCTTCTAGCAGCTGCTTTTATTTAATAATTTATACTTAAAAGAAATACATCTGAGGGAGCCTTCTTTGGAGACGTTTCTGAAGCAGCCACTGGTTGATAGATGTTCTCTGTGCTGTAACCCTCATAGCATTTGCAGAAACACAAGGACCAGAGTCACATTCCCTTCCTGTTATCAAGCCTCATCCTCAGTACTGCATGTGTTTATCTTTTACAATATGTTCCCATGCTGTGGTGGCAAGACATTTATTCTTCTCTACAGAGCTGACATGAGATGTGGTTTTTGGCATCTCTGTTGACTTGAAGATGTTTTTATGTCCGATGGTTACCAGACAGCACCATGGTGTGAGTTATTTTGCAGTAAAAGAGGTTGCAGGTCTGTAATGAGCATAGTTTGAATCAGATGTTGCTCACACTGCTGTACTCTAGGCCAAGCTTGATGTCTTTTCAGACTATTATTTTCCCAGTGTTCTTCCTTGGCCCTGGAATGTTGGAATGCAGGAAAGCGCTTTCTTGTGGTTCCTCATTTGTCCTTTTTCTGTGAACTTCAGGAAACGGCTGCTCAGAGGAAAGATAAGAACTTTGTACATTCCCAAATTTTGCATTTGTGAAATTCTTCCTCCACAGCAGCCACATTCAAATAATCTGAACATATGAACACAACCTTTGAAAGCCATTTTCAAAGGAAGCAGCTTGGCCCCAAGGATCTTTATGGGTCTCCATTTTTTTCCTTTTCCGTAACTTCCAATTGTTCCCTTGTTAACCGCCTCTGCTCATGTTTAGCAGTATAAATGTTCAGAACCAAAGAATAAAGGTTTTACAGGTTTTACAGATGCAATTAATTTTGGGTTTTACTGAAATCAAAATGGAACTCAACTTTGAGTTGAAGTTGGAATAAAAAATTAACAGTTACTGCCTTTGGGTAGTGGGACTATAGATATTTTGCTTCCTTCCCTCCCCCCCCAAAGATGTCAATGAATACATACTGTTATTTTATAATGGAAAGTTTAAACGAAGAAACTTTTGCGAAAATTTGCTTTTCAGCATTGGGACTGTGTGTAATTTCCAGAGACTGTTTTTGCAAAATGGATCCTGATTCCTCTCTCTTCTTTGGAGCTCACTTTTTAATGTCAGTAATGGTGAATTGAGTGACAATTTCAAACAGCAGAGGAGGATTCTATCTGTGCATGCATGTGTTGCTGGGACTCTAACCAGGGTCTTGCACATGCCAGGCAAGTGTTCTACCACTGAGCTACAAGCCCAGCCTGTTGCTTATTAACTAAAACTACCCTTGAGAAGGTTAGCAAGGTAAAGGCAGAGCCAAGTAGATGAGGCCACGAGGTCATCTAAGGAAGAGTTACACTGCCCAAGAGGAGTTATTTATTTCTTACCCTATACCTCTAAATTCCTATCAATGAAATCTAGAAAAGACCCTTTTTGTCTGAATCTGTTGTGGACAATGATGAGGCTACCAAGCCGCATTTTTCCCTGCCATATGTCTGCCAATGTATAATGTGCCTTTGGCTGGTGCTTTTGACTTATCATCTTCTGATCACACCCTCTGACCCCATAGTCTCATCCTCCTCCCATCAAAAACACAGACATTAGGTAATTTGTGAAGATACTGTCTCTGTCTGATCCAAGGTAACCAGATAACTATGGGACAAGTTAGATGAGCTTCTAGATATGAAAAAAAAAAAAAAGACAGCATCAAGTTTGAGCAAAAATAAGACATAGTTGAAGATAAACCCTACACATTTGAGTGATTTACCAGTTTTCAAAACTCCCAGGTTCTGGTGTGGTGCCTGTAATCCCAGAACTCAGGAGGCTGTGACAGGAGGATCACCATGAATTAGAGGTCAGACTGGGCTACATAAGTGAGTTCAAGGCCAGCCTGCACTACATAGTGAGATCTTGTCTCAAAACAAAACAAAAACAAAAACAAAAACATCAAAACTCCCATGCTCAGAAACCTGCAGGAAGCATGTGCTAGTCTTCTAGCCAGCCCACTGCCAAACATCACTGTTTATCTTTTGCCAACAGCTGCTTCTAAAGCTTCTGCAGTGGCTTGATGGCTGCATGTCTCCTTGGAATGCTTGTAGTTTTTCCTTAGATGAAGACCTCAGAGATTACATGATAATACTCAGCTGTAACTAAACAGCTTACTACATTTAACCTCATCTTGAAGATGAAGAAGGACAAACCTAAGAAAATCCCTGATATACAACCTCTTGGAATGAAAACAGACATGTGTAGGTGTTTGCTCCAGTTGCAGTCAACAAGCCATCTTGGGAAGACTCGTGGGAGAACTGTCTGCACTGCTCCAAAGTCACAGTGGAAGGTCCTTCACTGTGCGGTGACATTGCAAAAATCTCCAGCCCTACAGGCCAAAAGGTATGTCAGGTGCCTACTTGCTGTTTTCCAGAAGTGTGCTGGACAGATCATAGCATCCATACACTCTCCAAGCAGGAGTTCCTAAACATTAGGAATACAGACCTAACTGCCTTCCCAAGGAACTGGAAATACCCCAGTGTCCTTGACTGCATGATGAGGAAACTGGACCTCATCTGTGACAGATTTCCAAGAAATCTTTAATCTCATTGGTGACATAGCTGTGGCTTTTCATGATCACCATGGTTAGCCATTCCTACAAGCAAATCTGAGGGGTGCTTGGCATTGGATCCTTTCCCACTCCCTGTGTCCAGGCTTCAGATCTCCATTACTCTTCACAGCTTACACTTATCCTGTGTTCAAGGAAATCCACCAACCCATGCAGGCCAGTGGTATTAATTAAATGATATCATTCACACACACACACACACACACACACACACGTGTGCATGCATGCACACACTGAGGTTTGTAAATAACCATTAGGTTTTCCTTCCTCCGTATCTTTAGCAGTTGCCTTTCTAAGGACCACTTTATATGACTATTGAGCATTCAAAGTAGTAGAAGGTGTGAGCTGTCTCTCTCAAGGAGTTCATAGCCTTGGGAAAGCAGAGGGGACCCTGGGACAAGTAGATTTCACAGCACTGAAAGTGGATATTGCCTCAGGGAAGGCATAAAATGTTAGGGGCCTGAATCTCAGCGATTTATAAGAGGACAGCATAAACAGTAAACTGGGATATTTTTATAAGCATCCATACACACATAAAGAAATATGTTTATTTTCCGGAAATTTCTCTAACATATGGCCATTTTCTCCTTGATTATTTCTATTTATTGCATACACAGTGGCAAATTTATCATTGTGCATAAATGACATTAAGTTCTGATCACTCTCCACTTTGAGTTAATATTTGCTTTGTAGCTGAAGGGTTGTTTTGATCTTATCTGGAAGACATAAGACAGAAGTCTCGTTGTGATGCTTCTCATCTTCCTTTCTCTGGCATGTTTCAGCAGAAGTGGACTAAACTCCTCTCCAGAACTCATCCCAACTTATGGAATTGGAAAATCTGAAAAAAATCTCAAAAGCAAAGCTCTTCCACTCCTTTGGGAAAATTCCCAAACAACCACTTCCTGCTTCCTTTTCACTCTTTTAGTCCCTGCTGGTATTCCTCTAGAGCCCAAGAGCAATTAGCTATCATTCATTGAGTGCCTACTGTACCCTAGGTATGTTATACATACCCACCTCAAATTCTCTCACAATCTCAGGTGAAGAAACTAAGCCAAAAGGTCAAGAAATTTGGCCAAAATGATGTATCTAGAATTTAGACTTCAGTCTGTCTGACCAAAAGCTATGTTTTCCCATTGTGCAATGCTACTTCTTTCAGGCTAAGCAAAGATTACATTGTAATGAAAGATGCCCTTTCATTCAAAGGAAACAAAACAAGATGCTTCCAAATTCCATGGGTTTTAAACAAGAATCTTCATTCACCCAGCTTTCTGACATGGATGATTCCTTTACTCTCTTGCTCATCTGTCCAGAGTGTACGTGAAAACTGGTAAAAATAGTAGGAAAATGGAGATGTCCATTGCAGCAGTCCCTGCTTTGAAATGGAAAGTTGTTTTACTTTTTTCTTCTACTAGAAGCCCTGTAGCAGTTGGCTCTTCATTGTGATTTGTATCTAAATTGTCTCCACAAAGTCTCATGCCTTCCCAAGGTGATTATATCATTGGACCACTTAATCAGTGGATTTGTTCATTGATCAGTTAAGTAGCTGAATGTGCTACTGTAGGAGTTGGGGTCTGGTTGGAGATTGGTCACTGGGGATGTGATCTGAAATGTGTATTCTTATCCCTGGTTCCTCCCTCTGTCTCTGCTTCCAGCTACCATGGGTTGAGCAGCTGTCCTCTGCCTGGACCTTCATGTCTTTTCTGCCTTGGAGCAAGCTAACCATGGACTGAAACTGTGAGCCAAAAAAACCCCTTCCCTTATTTAAGCTTTAAATATCAGGTATTTTGTCCCAGCAATGGGAAAGTGACTAAGACACTCTTGGTGAGTTGGTTTTGGCTGTGTCTTAGTTACTTTTCTCAATGCTGAGACAAAATACTGGATACCCAAAGTTGAAAGAGGAAAGGTTTATTTGGCTCACAGTTAGTAGAAGTTTCAGTTCATACTTGGCTGTCTCCAAGGTGGGGTGGCATGGCAGAGGGGCATCATGGTGGGGGGGAACAGTTCATGGCAGGCAGAAGGCAGCAAGTAGCAAGCTACAAGGGATAAATAGTGACCCTCTTTCTGTCCCTTATATCTTGTTCAGGCTACCCACCCTTATGGTGGGTAGCACTCACACCCATGGTGGGTGGCCTTAATTCTAGCATCATATCATAAATCAATTCCAGTATCATCTCCTTGATCCCACTAGCACACACTCTAGATTCAGCCACCTCCAAAAAGCCCCGATTACATAAGGCTTTGGGGGGACATCTAGATATAAGCCGTAACAACTTCTTACCTCACATTCATCCCATGAGGCATTTCTGTGTGCGTCCCTTATCCCTCGCTGTGTGCCCTCTAAGCCCTGTTCATTGTGGATCTTTCTGCTGTGCTAGAACCTGGAGGCCTAGGTCTGTGGTGCAGGTTGGAGCTGATACCCCCAGCTAATCCCTTTATGATGTGGAATTCTGCTTCATATTGGTATGCTTCCTGCTGCCCATTCTGGTAACTCAGTTGCAGCTAGAACACACCCATGCTGAAGCTTAGAAAGGAATATGTCTAACCAGACCTCACATGTAAGATTCCTTAGATGAATCTTATTATTTTCTGGGAAGCCACATGCATTCTCAGTGGCTCAGATAGGGTAGCACTGCTCTTTCAGGTCAAAGCTGGATCCTTACAGATATCACAAGATAAATGATGTAAACAAGGTACCAAGAGTACAGTGAGTTGCAGAGCTAGGACAAGTTGAGATTTCATGGAGTCATATTGTTTTTGGAAAAAACAGCTGCAAGCATGAGGATCTCTAAATATTTTTGGAGACTGTTTAGTTTCAGCTTTCTCCAAATCTTAGGATAACTGACAAGTATAGGGAATAGAAGGTAATAATTATTAAAATAAGACTCAAAAAGGGGGAGGATACAGTTGATTATAAGTTTAATTATGAACCAGAGTTGTGATGCTACTGACTCAAAAACCTGAATCTCTCTTAGGTTGCATTAGTAGAAATATGGTATGTGGAACCAGAGATATGGCTGTTACCTTATACTTGAGGATGCTAGAAAATGCTGCTAGAGTGTTGGGTTCATTTTCACCACTTCAGTGTTTTGTTAGGGAATTTGAGAATCTTTTTAGGTTACTTTTGTGAGCTTAAAAAGCAAGAACTGTCAAGAGAGGATAGGTATCTGATCACATTATGAATATAATTGTATGTGGCCAAGGGAATTAAGTTTCATCTTGAATTCCTAACAAATTGGATAAAAGTAAGAAATACCAATACTTAGTCATTTCTGAGCATCTGCAGTTTCTGCTTGGAGCAATATTTAACTTTGAAAATAATTTTTATTATGCATAAGCTATATGAAAATAAAATCAAAAGGACAGCACATTACTAATTCACCCAACGTTGAGTTGATGCTTTCTGGATGAATACTGTTACATAATACAAGAGTAATATATTCTTTTTCCCTCCATTCTCCTAGACTTTTTTACTCTTCTGTTACCATAATATTTATATTCTATTTAGGAGAACAAGTAATACTGAATAAAAAGTTAAATAATAATTAAGGACAAGAATAACTCCTTTCCAGGAGAAAAGTAAGACATAATCTCCCTGCAAGCAGCCTTAATGTAAGTTCTCTGTCTGTAACCAAGAAGTAATCAGAGGAGGCTCAGTTGATGAAACAGACTTACAGTAGTCCTTGTGTCAACATTTAAGCTTTCTGATAACTCTTCACATCCCAATGATACCCTAACTACCCTTGCTTTGCAAACACTTCTGACTAACTCTACTTCTAGCATCTCAAAGTTAGCAAATCAAAGGCAGCAAATGAAAGGGGAGAGAGGGAAGCTACCTTTCACACAACACCTACCTTTTCGAAACAATAAAGAAATATAGGCAGACATCTTGACAGTAATAGAGCTTGACATTAATAGGTAGGCAACAAATATGGCAGAAAGCTATAAAAATCTGTGCCTGGGGAGGTTTAAATACTCCCACCGAGCTTGATGACCCTGAGGGCTTCATTACATTTAGGTGCATTATAGTAATTGATGTATTTCTTCTGAGTCTGATAGCCTGTGTTCATAACAATGACCCCAAGACCTGCACAAAAGATTAAATTATGCTCAGTGGATGCTGTTTAAGAGGGTATGTGGCTATATTGTATCTTTTATTCTTAATACCATTTTACAAAGACATCCATCCTAAAGTCTCTAGCAGTGGCATTATCACAGAAGAGATATCTTTTGAAAAGAAAGGAGCAGTAAGATGAAAAGGAATTGCTGCCTGAAAAGTTTTAAAACCATTTGTCAAAATAAAGGTTCAGTGATTGCTCCTTAATTCGCCAGAGAGCTTGGTTAGCTAAAGAAGTCATTCTCCAATGGGGTTCTCTCAGTAACAAATGCCATCGATAACGAATGCTTGATTATGATGGCCAAATGTCCAAAATGATGATCCCAGCCACTTTTAATTACTATTTCAGCTTAAATAGAATCAATTCAGTGTTTTAATTGCACAAGAATCATTTGAAGTGCTCATTAGCCTTTTATAACTAATGACCACCATATTGGACAGTGCAGATGTAAAATATTACCATTATTGAAGAAAACTCTTTTGGATATTATTGCTTTAGAAAGTCAGGAAGGAGCAATATACCTGTGGATTAGAGAAGATCAGAAAGCCTTTATAAAAGGATTAAAACAATCATATATACACCTTTCAGTGTCAGTTTGTTATTTGACCTGTGGTGTTGGATTTTTCAGTGTGATTTTGTTAGAATCATAGAAAATGCTGTACTTCCTGAATAGAAAGTTTTTGTGTAGTTTAAGAGCAGCCAGAAAAGTAATTTGAAATGTGGGCCTTCTGAGGACCTTTTCTTCTAAAATGCATAGGAGGTTCTGGAAGCATCAGAGGCCATGAGGCTCTTGGTTAATTCCATGCTGTCTTTTCAGGGTTTATTTTGCTAGGTTATGTTGGAAAGAGATGGAAAAAGTTTCAACCAGGTCTTCCAAACAAATGCGTTCAGCAAAACACTTATGCTTTACGTTACCTGAACATGAAACGGTCACCAGTTCACTAGTGGTCCAGTCTGTGAGTGATGGCATGATAAATAAGTCATCTCATAGGTAAGGTGGAATATCAGTGAATTATAGGGGGAAAAAAGGTATTCAATTACTAGCCAATGGAACTCCTCTTTAGTTGGCTGATAGTCCTCGTGATATATGTGGATTGAAAATGAGGAGAGGAGAAACTAAAGTCAGTTTAATTGAGGTGACTTGTAATTTGAGCAGGGAACAAAATGACTTTCTCGATCTGATGAAACTAAAATTGATGACCTAATTTATTTTTCCCCCAAGGGCAGCTGATACTGTGCTGGAGGTGGAGGCCATGAGAATGGCATAATGGGCAATGTGTCTTTAGCTGCCTGGGTTATTTTATACACATGCATTAATGAAAGTATAATTGGCTTATTGAACATGTTGAACTTAGCAAGGCACATGTAGGAGGCACTTTGCTCTTTCTTATGTCCTGCTTTTCTAATCCCTTGGCTTTTCTAGCTACTCTCAGATCATACACAAAAAACTCTCATTATATTGAAACTGTCAGTGCAATACAATTGATATTTTGGTAATATCAAAACCCAATTTAATTTAATGCATCCTCCAATCTAGAACTTTTCCCCAGCCCAGCTGTGATCTCCTTTGGTCTTAGAATGAGTACTGAGGAAGACAGACATGTAATAGACTTTGTTTCTACTTCTCGCTCCTCTCATTTTTCTCTTAGCTGCTGCAGTGTGGGCATTGAGGGAATACAGGAGAGAAGGTCCAGGACCAAGGATACGGACTGATCTTACTGGACAACGTAGTTGAATATTAGGTCCCTCTTGATTGGTAAATGCACTTGCTGACTGGTTGTGGGACCCTGCTGAGGGTTTCCTGAGTCCTTCTTTGCTGAGAACGTTTAGTTTTCAAAATGAGGGAAGTACCTCAGTGCCTTTCCAGGGCTGTTGTTGAATGAAGCATGCTGGTAATATTCTCCCACCTCCCAACAAATGCTTCAGCTTTCCAATGAACTTTTACCCTTCTCTTAGAGAGCCTGGAGGTGGGTAGTAGGCTGAAATTGGAAGTTTGCAAGTGGTACAAGATGTAAGAGTTCCAGCTTCTGTTGGATGGTTTTGTCCTGTGGAGCTCACCAACCCTGAGATCACAGAAGAGGTAGCCTTTAATATCCTGCAATGAAAGCATCTGGACCTCTCAGCCAACGAGAGATCTAGCTTAACAGACTTCTCAGCTACAAACCCAACTTAGCACATATTTGATGAAAGAACTTAGACATTTATGACATTTCAGTTCAACATGGCCATAGCCTACAAGGATTGAAGTCTCTACTGGAAGAAAGGACTCCTAATCATCCATCTCTGTAAGAGATGAGTATGGGTCATCCTTGCTCCTTTGAGTACTACTGGATTGGGTGGAGGAATGCGATATTGGCCAGGGAGGCATCCTAGGGGTGGTGGTATCTTCTGCTCCAGGTTTTGAAAGAATAGGATATTCCCACAAAGATGAGTGGTATCATCTTTTGATCTAGGCAGTGAAGGTCCTGTATGAGCCCTCCTTGGTTTGTATGTCTCCATGGAGCAGGGATATGCAAGGGCCAATGGACCAGGTCTACCTGGAGCCCATGCCCTCCCTTCTGGAGTCTAGAACCTACGCCATACTCTGGGTATCCTGGCCCCTGGAATTTCCTGTCCATGTTTCTTCCATGGCTTGTGTGGGCCTCATTTTCTCCTCCCAAAAACAGACCACCACACCACATCCCTTTTGCCAAAGAGATGACAAAGAAGTGGTTGTCTGAGGAGGCCAGGATAGAAAGACTTATGCAAGTCAAGATCAGGGACCAAGAATAAGGAGTGATCTTACTGAAAGTTGTAGATCACTTGGCCCTTTCTATTATTGATAGATAGCCCTTGTGATCTAGGGTAGAGCTGAGGCCAGTTGAAGGCCAGAGCCAAAGGCCAGAATGAAAATTCTGTGTTTGAAGCTTGACTCCCAGGCCATTAGGAAGGAATCAATATCAAGGTGGGTGAGAACATACTTTATTTAATAATTAGTCTTGATTCATAACTTTTAAATATTTACACTTATGATGTCTGAGCAACTTTTTGTACACTTGCCCTAGGTTCTACAAATGTTAGGAGTGGGATTGAAAGTAAACACATTAAATTGGATGATTGGATGGCTTTGGATCCTAGGAGATGGAAGATAGCTCAGATGAATCAGCAAAGAATCTGAATTAGGAAGGAATCCAAGAATCAGATGGACTCTAGGTGAGACCTGCAGTTATAGGAAGGCTCAGTTTAGTGAGGCAGGGCTGGCTGCAAGTAGGGAGAGTTGGGTATCTCAGAGGAGCCAGTCAAAGCTGGTCTGTCTTAGATGATCACAGATGGTACTTCTCATAGAGCAGGACTTCACGATAACCATGCATTGGTAGCTAGAAGGTTCTGTTTGGTTGTAGGACCAACAGCATTCAGAGAACATGCAACTGAAAAGGAGAGAGATCTCAGAAGGAAGAAAAATGTGGTGACCTCTGCCTGGTGCCCTTTCTACACTTGATTGTGACGGGCATTGCTGTGTTGCTGCGGTCAGGATAAGAATTCCAGGTGATCACTGGGCTGGAACTTTTGTCCTTACAGGAAGCTCCATATAGCCTGAGGGAAAGTGCAGAATTAATTTGAAAGCCCAAGTCTGAGAATTTGGGAAACAGTGGCATTTGAAAGTGACAGCTGGGATGGTAGTAGTGGCAAGACAAGGAGTTTCAAGCTTTTAAATAACATATTTATTACTTACACTGCTTTTTATAATTCTAAAAAGTTTCGATTGCCATTGCCAGTTGCCATGATATGGGCTTTTAAAGTGGGCCGAATTTATAAATTTGGGAGTTGGGGGTGTTATGCAGAGTTTATTTCAACTCTATAGCAACTTGAATGGATAATAGTATAAAAGACTGCTGGATTTTACTTAGGTAGCCCTGACCTGCTGATTTTGGCCTGTTGGGGAGGGGTGTGTCACACATCTGTGTTCATCTATATCCCAAGCCCACTCTTCCAAAGTCCACTTCTGTATCTTCATGTGTGTATTGTGGGAGAGGAGGTGGGCATCGCAGGTCTTTATGAAGGGTGGTTTATATCAGCTACTTGGGCAGTGATCATGCATTTGAAGCCCTTACTTGACAGATCGGCTACCTGCTGTCACACTGCCTGTGGCTGTTCTTCGTGCACTATCTCAGGATGTTCAGCCCAAGAGCAGCACTTGGTTGGTACAGCAATGTCCTATTAGCAGCATAAAATATTACATTTTGTTTGTCACTACAAAGGGAGTGAGGATGTATGAAAACCTGTCTGACTCATGACCCCCATCCACACCATCCATCCGCCTTTTCCTTTGTTCATCTTGTAGAAATAGCCTTCGTCTCCCCTGATCCTTTTATCTTTATTCCTTCTCTCTCTTTGTAACCCACAGCATATATTTTATGCTCCTTACCTTGCTCTCTTCTCTTCACAAGAGCAGTTCCTGTCAAAGTAAGTGATTAAAATGTATGAGTGCTCCCTGGCCATACAGGTAGCCTTGAGCAGGGCTACCTGTATCACTCAGACATAGCAAATAACAATCAGTCCCAAGTTCATGCTGGTCTCCGGAAGGGACCTTGGCTTCACTGGCGTGGAAGGAAAGAACTGGCTCTTCAGCAAAACATGTTGGTGGGAGGGGATGGCAGTGTGAGGTAGAAATGAGGTCGAGGGTGGGGATGAGTGGGTGAGCTTGCCTGTACCCGGTTTTGAAGACTCCAGATCCCATCACTACTCAGACATGCAGCCTGAGTTTGCTGTCACCTGGTGCAATAAGGATGGGGATATGGCTTTGAAAAATCTATTTGGCAAGGCTCATATGTGTGTGTATGTGTGTATGAGGGGTGAGTTACTGGGTTCCCAGTGTATCAGAGCCACCTACTGGTTAAAAACATGGAGCGGTCTACGTGCACTGACATGTTCACTCACTTGTGTAGCTTGCTTGAGTGTGTGTGCGTCTACTGAGTGTGTTCTGCTTGAACATCTGTTTGTGAGTATTTGTGTATTCTGTCTGCCTGGTGCATGTCCCATACTATTGGTTATAGAGAGCGTGATGCATCTTGGAGAGGCTGCCAGCCTTGGGATAGTATGTTTAATTAAAAACATTTTTAAAAACCTATGTGTTTCTGCTAAATAAATATATAAACAAAAATCCCTCTTAAGTATTTACATTTTGCTCC